>JAVTVJ010002807.1:0-87278 GCA_034509425.1 Eopsaltria australis | reverse complement strand
AGAGGAGCCCGACCCCCACCTGGCTGCACCCTCCTGTCAGGGAGTTGTGCAGAGTGAAAAGCTCACCCCTGAGCCTCCTTTTCTCCAGGCTGAGCTCCCCCAGCTCCCTCAGCTGCTCCCCATAGGGTTTGTTCTCCAGCCCCTTCCCCAGCTCTGTTCCCCTTCTCTGGACACTCTGCAGCACCTCAATGTCCTTCCTGAACTGAGGAGCCAGAACTGGACATAGGCTTTGAGGTGTGGCCTCAACACTTGAGTACTGGGGAAGAATCACTTCCCTGGTCCTGCTGGACACACTATCCTTGACACAGGCCAGGATGGCTGTAGACAGAATTTTGTAGTCTGGTTCAGTATTTCTTTGGTACAACTATAATTCTGTGAAAAATATTCCTGAGGATGTACAAGGTCATTGCTGGACTGCAGTTAGTAATGACAACAAAAAATAATCCTCCCTGTAGCATGAACAGGTTTCAGTGTATTGTGGCTTTATTCTTTGTAGTTCCTTGCCCCACCTGGTTTGTACTATTAGACCTACTCTTTTATCTTTCTATGAAGACCTATTTCACCTAAGGCCCATGTTTTCCTGTTAGTATTCCTGTGCTAAGATCCTCTCTCTCTGAAGCCTCCTCAAATGATTCATTTTGACTTGACGAATGTGGAAATTATTCCTTCTTTGGCCTTTCACATTGATTTTCTGTGTTTTCATTAAGGTTAATACTTTTCAGATGAAATCAGCTCTATTATCATTCTGTTAGTTCACTTCTGGCCTAGTAGCATTTCCATCAGATTTTGATCATTGCAGAATCCATAACTGTCACAAAACTCCCATAATAAAATTGGATTCAGGGTAAAAAAAGCCCATAAATCCTACTGTCACAAGGAACCAATTAAAAGCCAGTAAGAAATTGCATCTGCTGGGACTACTTGTAATTGATGAAGAAGGTTGCAACAAGGCTGAAGAATACCTCTTCACAACAGTCAGCTCCTGTGTTACCTGAAATTATGGATGAAGCTATAGAAGAGCTATAACGGAAAATAAGAATCCAGAGTCTAAGTCATAATTAGAACAACATCAACAATAAGCAAAGTAAAAAACTTACTTCAATTACAAGGGCAAAAAAGGGATTGTCTCCCTTTTGTTGAGATAAAAAGCACCTGGGAGGACAAGAATAGAACTAATCCACTACAGTTGTTTCTACATAAGCTTTTCAGACATAGGAATTTGCAATCCTGTTTCAGTCTCCCAAGTATTCACAGGCATAGATAAATTTATAATTGTAATAGTTTTATTTTGATATGTGAAAATCCACTATACTCTTTTTAAATTAGGTTACATCCATCTCAGTGCTTTCTACCACAATACTGTACAAGTCCAAATCCTTTGATTAAAATAAAGAAAAATTAAGACAACACCATAAAAATTAACAGTTCTATAAAACCAAGTGACTTGAGTACACCAGGAGCTACATATATCAGACCTAGCTGCTCCGTTTGAAACCTTACCCACATCCGGCTAAAGCAAGAAGTTACATAAGCAATCAAAAATTTAACATCAGATTAGTAGGGTCACAAGGGCAGCAATAAAATGGTCATCTGGAGAAAGAGCAGGGTTCATTTCCAATGCTTGATGAATACAGCACTATTGCATTTTGCTGAAAGCTTCTCAAACAGCTTTTTTCGTGTATTACTTTCCTGGTATATAGTATATGAGAGATGAAGTATTTACAGGCTCACAGTACTTTGAGTTGATCAGCAAATATCTCATCCCTCCTCCAACTTCAGTGATTCAGCCCCGTTCTGCAGAGTAGCCATAGAGCAGGGCACTTCAGGGGAATGTTACTGAAAGGTTACATAGCAGCAGACACACTGAAAATTCTGTAGCACATCCATGTTGTTAATCTATGAAAACTGTTTCCCTGAAGAAGATTTCAACAAGATTAGTGACTACAGGGCAGGAAAAGAGTATTACCCTTTTCCCATTGAATTAATAAGAAAACCCCTGAAAACCTCCTTCATAGAATATAAGAGCTGAGCATTATTTGAGCAAGAAGGAAAAAAACCCAAAGTGTTTGGCAGGTGGAATTCCAGAAGACAAAGAATTGGAGGGCATCACTCAATTAATGCAGTCCATAACGTGAATCTGCAGTGTGTCCAAATCAGGTAGAATTTCTTCACATTTAGGACACGAATAAATTGAAATATTCCGCTGCTCTGTCCAATCTTGGCTATTAGTTCCTGCAAGCAGAGAAGATAAATGATTACCTATCATATTACCTGATTTTGCTCTCTGCAGCTACCCAGCTGCTAGAATAACCACAGGGAAGCTGTCTGCAGCCAGGTTGGTTTAACCTGAACCTGACCCCAAGGGCTGGAGAAGGTGCTTGCAGTACCTCTTTGGACAAGGTGAGGTGAGTGTTCCTGACCCGGCAGCTTGGCTCCATGACGACTCTGCATCTCTGCCAGAGAGGTTCTGCAGAGAATAAACAAGTCAAGGGCTCTGAAAACACATTCCTATCAACTGGTCATGCATTTAGTTCACAACTGCTGCTCAGAAACAGGACCTACAAATGCCACTGCTTTGTGAGATCATGCCAGAGGCCTGCTGAAATCAGGGTCATGCAACTGACACCAACAGCAGGATTTGGGCAGCCACACAACTAGGGATCTAGGGCACACTTCTCTGGAAAGGTCCAAGGACTCTCGGCAAATTTGCTTTAAATAGAAAAGCAAGTTATACGAAGAAAGAAAAAGGGCTCAGTGTACAGTTAATGTGAAATGTAACTTGATTCAACTACCACAGTACTCAGAACTGTGTAGTCACCGCTGCCTCCTGGAGAAACAGCAGAGATCTCTGGCATACATGCAGCAAGATTAGCTGCAGATTCACTGCTAAAACTGAGGCCAGAACCCAAAGAAACTCACATGGATCATCAGGGAGAATTTGCCAAGCATGAATCATCCGAAATGAAAACCTACTAAGGCACTCAACTAAGAACTAACACACTTTACAAAGATTCTACCAGAAAATTGAGAAGTCAGCCAATTCACTTTTTTTTAAGCAAAAAATGTCTGCAAAGTTATTTGCCTTTCTACTGAGATGCTCACAAGACAATGTTGGTCAACAGCAGTACACAGAGTAACAGGACAGTGCAAAGGCAGTCCAGCCAAAGTCTGTTCTCACCGTCCAAGATCTTCAAGGTTTTGCTGTTCTTTTAGCAGGTACGCTAGCTGGACAGCCAACTGCTCTTTCTCCTCATGGATCTTCTCTCTTGCTGCCCTCTCAGCATGGAAATCAGAACAATAAACCTCCATCTGATCAGAGAAATGAAATCAGGCTGAAAATTTTGACTGAACCATATTCGTGTATTACGTGTCAAAATCACAAATCTGTACCATAATCTGCCTATAATCAAAATATGCACACACTGCAAAGTCAAGGCCTACACTTCTCACAAGGTGAAGAAGACTTAACCATTTCTGGATTCTGTAAAAGATACTTCAAATGTTTTACCTGAGACACAGCTATCTCCTCTGCTGTACAGAGGCAGAAATGAGGCACACATAAGCAGTGAGGAGGTGACTTTTCTGATTACACTGACAAATCTGTGGCTCAGACAGTGGAACCAGACCAAGATGCCAGTCCTGTGCCTTAAATGCGAGGCAAACCCTTTTTAGTCACTTAACACATGCTGGTTTGAGTAAAATCATCCCTAAAACATATGCAGTGATTCTTAAGCCAGTGGTTCTAAATACACATCTACTCTCAACTTCTGTTAGTTGTCCCAAACTCCAGCATACACAGTTCCTCCTACAGAGCCCTAGAATATAGTGGGTAAAGGCTCTGCAGGGATCTGCAAGGCAAGCCAAGTAAGGGGAATTATGCTTTGAAGTTGAGAAAACATATTCAGCATTCCTGAGTGAGCTATTAAATACCTCCTGGTTTCTGAATATTGGATTGGGGAAATAGCCAGTTTGTGAAGAAGAGCTGATACCTGAGCACGGAGCACAGACATAGTTTCAAGGTCCTCCTCTTGCTTAGCAATTATCTGCTTCATTTCATCTATCTGGAGCTGCTTTGCAGCAAGGGCTTGTTCTGCCAACTCCACCTTTGCTGTCAGTTGTTCCACCACAGCTTTATCCACTCTGTCCAGCTGCAAAGAAGAACTGTGATTATGAGATGAACTCTGAATATGGCCCTTCTCAAAGCCAATGTTTGCTTCTTACTCCACCTGTCCTTTGGAAAAGGTTCCTATTTTGGTCACCAAAGGAACTTGGACTAAGACAGCAGTGGTGACTGATATTTTACCTTAGAGATTAGTTTTGAGCTTTCAAACTACATTGTATTAAGTCAAAAGACAACTCCCTAGTGGACACTGGAAAAGATGTTTTCCTAGTTTCTGAAATTACACAGAACAATCTGGCACTTCCATGGTGGTTCAGTTATTAAGAAGACTTCACTGTGGCGGGCATTCTGTTTAGGAATACAAAAATGTTTAAGAGATTTACCTTCCCACATTTTTATAAATGATGCTGCAGAAACATTGATGTGTCTGTCATTTCTGTCTAAGGTCTGGACTCTAAGCTGCACCTCACTGCAGATTAGATCTTACCTGGAAAATACCATCAAAGTACTGATGTGTGGATTAAGTTTTCTGTACCTGACAGCACAGGAGCTATGTTTATCAGAGCAGTGCTTGTGTGTGTCCTGGTTTAGGCCAGAGGGGTCAAAATCTAGGAAGTGATCTGTGCTGCAGGAAGGCATACAACTTCCTTCCTGCGAGAGAGAGCCAATAATCAGGTAGTTTTAAGGGTTGATAGGTAGGTAAACCAATTAAAAAGTTGATCCGCCTTCGAGGAAAAAACCATATATAAGCAGTGACCCTCTGACGCTCTTCCTCTTTGGACCTGCTGCTGCTGTGTAGAGAGGAGCAGCTCCTGCTTCTCTCACTGGTAAGGCCCCCCCCCTACCTCCTTCCGAAGGAGGGATGGGGGGGGGGAAGGGAGGTTTTACGGCAGCCGTGCTGCTGCAGCCGGGCAGGCATGGGGGAGGAAACGATTGGAATTTTCAGCAAATCCAGCTCAGCCAGTGTGTCAGCTACACAAGAGGGAGAGCCGGGCCAGGCAAGGACCGGGCCGGACTCCATCCAGCTCGGGCCAGGCCCTGCCCTGTCACCCCGGGCCCAGATGGCCCCACCAGGCCGAGCCAGCTTGGCAGAGCCAAGCAGAGACTCTGAGAGCGTCTGGCATCCAGCTCAAACCTGTTCAAGCAGCCCGGCAAAGAGCACGTGATCCTCACACTGCCGGAGAGAGAGAGACAGAGATTAACTCTCTCCATGCCTGAACTAAACTCACAGACACCCATCCTTCCTCGCAGAGAGAGGAACGAGTAAAAACATCTACATAGTGCAGCGCAGAGACTTTACAGTCAGTGAAGAAAGCAGAACTAATACTCAAAAGGGGGTGCATGAGAAGTTGCTTCAAAAGTGAAGCTAAAAACTCTTTTAGAGAACCATAGTTGAAGACTGAACTAATAAATTCTCTGTAATATATAAAGATATAGTCCAAAAGAAGATGTGAAGTTCTTATTACAGCCAATGAACTGAAATACCTAAGTACAGACAAGTAAGTGTTGAAAAAGTACAGCCTGATAAGAAACTAAAACCAAAAGAGAAGAGAAGCTGTGATCCAGAGCCCTAGTCCCGGGGAGAATGCTAGAGAACCTAAATTGTCAAGAGAACCTGTGTTGCTAAGCTCAGAAGAAGAGATTTTCTTTGTTGCTACAATTGAACTAGACATCCTTAAAACAGGTACCCTGTGGACTGTTCATAACCCACCATAGTGGCTGTAAGAAGGCTACTGGTGTGGGAGAGATCCACCATTAAGCTGGACTTTACTCTGAGCGGCGGTTAATGGTGAGGCAGAAGACCCATAAAAACTGTATTTTTCTTACAAAAAATCCATAGTGTAAGCAAAAGAAACTTCTCTCCCTAAATGAACTAGAACAAGAGCTGTTTCTGAGTTGGTAAACTGACTGGCGGTCAAAGTGTTGTCTTTTGTATGTTGTCAGAAAGAATAAAATAGAGAAGTAAAGAAAGAAGAGTAGTCTGGGGAGTTTGTTCTAGTTTTTTTTCTTAAATTTTTTTTTTTTTCTTTTTTTTCCTTTGTCTTAGATATATTAATAAAACTTCTTTGTACTGTATAAAGTTTGAACCTACTTTGCCTACTCCTAATCCTTGTCTCACAACAGGCAATCAAGTAAATTTAAGTAAGTGTGCTAGCATTTAGCCATAAACCTAAATAAGCAAACTAAAACCACTACAGCGTGTTATTATATAGAAGGGATGACAATTGTTTCCTGCCCAAATTTGATCCTACAGATATTCTCCCATCCCTTCCTGCTCACCCCTAATTAATTACAATTTCTTCTTATGATCAGTTTACCTCTTTGAGTTTCATTTCATCAATTTTTTTCATTGCCTCAGTGAGTTCTGGAAGGAGTTTGCTATATGAATCCTGCAGGTTATTGTATCTTGTCCTGTTTATGACAAGAAAAGAGATGAAGTATTGTAACAATTCTTTGAAATCTAAATAATGTTAGAACTTTAAAAAAAGCCACTACTGGCTCCTTGCAAACCAATCTGCATTTCTGGTGAGAAAAAGTCATGCTCCATGTCTCAACATCTCTCTTCCAATGAGTTGTGTGCTGCTCTATCCATGGATTGAGTGCAAACCAATGTCCTCACTGATCATCTGCATTTTATATTGAAGAATCCATCACTCAGTATTTTTATATGAAGCTCACAAATTCTTTTCAAAATGTAACACCCCTCTTACGAAGACATCCAAGTCTTGACTCAGACTTCAAGTGAAGGAGAATTCATCAGAAGAACCAGACACAGACTCCAAAGATAACAAGCAGCTTCTGCAGCAGCTGAAGATGTGTCCTCCAGGAAGTTCAGCCTCTCTGAACAGCTTGGACTGATACTTTCACACTCCTTACACGGACTGCACGTGAAAGGGAGCAGGGAGCCAAAGCAAACAGCCTCTCTTTACCTCAGCCTCACCACACACTTGACTCTCCTAGTGCAAACACATTGTAGGGATTGCAGACCTCTTCATTAATGTCATTTTCCCAGCACTGTCACCACCTGACTTGTCCCTGCCCTCCAGGATGTGTCTGCATTTACCCTGCTAGTCAGCGGCACAGCTGTTACCACTTCTCTGCTTCCTCCCCTTGTTTGTTACACCCAGCTCTACTCCACCTTTGACTTTATGATTAAAGGAAGTGATGCCTGAAGGATTTTTCTGCTTTTCTTCTGAATACTTCTTACACTGTTCCCTATATTCACAAGTATTAGCATGCATACTTGTGATGCTTTAGGTGATAGTTTAGCCTGGTTTCATGGTGTTTAGGAGGTCGGTAGACTAAACACCCCTGAAACTACGTAGAGTTAGAAGACCAAACACCCTGTTTTCGTGGGCCCTCAAGGTCTCCTAGTAGAACAGATTTTGTAAACTAGAAGTTAGCCCACCCAGGCCCCTTATTGGGCCCTCCTGGTAGATATGCTAATGTGTAGAGTCTTTAATTGTATACTCGACTGGGAGGACGGGGCTTTTGCGACGCGTTTTACCTGGACGGCAGAAGCCATCGAATAGGATCCTATTAAAATACCGAGGTAAACGACCCCCAACCCTTTCACTGTGTCTGAGCCTTTATTTCCTAAGACCAGAAAAAGGCATCAGAAGATACAAGTCAGAGTTGACAGCTCGAGTATACCTCAGTGAGGGGTTCAGCAGATGAAAGAATACAGACTTCTACTTCATAATCTACAAACACAGCATAGTTTCAAAGAGTGCAGGACACAAAAGCAGTACTTCAGATTCAATTCCTCTTTAGCCAGGTACCCTTGGACTTTGCTTCCTCACTGACAACACCTCCCTGGAATACAAAACCAAGCCACACTCACTTTTCTTCATGTGTCTTGGCTTGTTCCAGCTTGACCTCTGCCTGCATGCTCTCCACCTGAAGTTCCAGCTTTTTGATGGTGTATATTAGCTGCTGCTTCTCCTCCAATTCCGATGCAGCAGCCAAGATTTTTCTTTCCAGTACCTGGCACCTGATAGAACAGAAAAAAAGACTGATCTCTCCTGTTCACCTTCTCCTGATGGATTTTTCCCACGAGGCATATAGCAAAAGGAGTATTTGTGTGGTTCACTTTAAAGGCTTATTTTGATGAAAAACATGGAAAGACAAAAATCAGTCTATACACAGCCACCAGAAAACAAAGCTATTGAAACCAATACTTACTTTCTTTCTATTATGAATCTCAAAGAACTGGAATTTGACAGGAAACTAAGCAGAAACGTGAGGGTCTTCTAATCACTTTTATAACCTATGCAATTTTCTTCAAAAGCCCAGACAGCTCATGTGAAAAGGTTATAACCAAGTCCCTTGGCTTTTTCCCCTAAAGCCAGAATAGGGATTGATTATGAGAAGGAGAAAACAGAAAAGATTTATCTTTATATCATGAAGGGTTAAACCCCAAATCTTATAATTCAAGGCATTGAGGTTTTGTTTGTAGAACTAGGTTGGCAGCTCAGATTTTCTGACAATTGCTGTATTCCTGCATTTCTCCACTTATAAAGAAGGAGCATTCTTTTACAGCACTTCTATGAAACAGTTATTTCAGTTGATACTTGTAGAGCTGGTGAGTTTCCCAAGTTGGGAGTTGTCATGCAAAGATGTACTGGGTGTTATGACAGAACTTTTGCTCTTCTGAGCCTTACTTTTCTTGAAGTTTCTTCTGAATCAATTCTGCTTCTTTTAACTTCTCATGGACTTCCTGAAGCTCTTTAACCAGAGCACAGACTTGCAGATTCAGGGCTTCTACTTCACTGCCAACCTTTTAGAGAAAAAATAATGTAAATTACATATGGACAATTCAAGATAGTAAAGATGCAGGCTAAGAAAGATAAGCAGGAAGTCTCACTCTAGAGAAAACAGCCCAAGTCAATCCGCACACTTACACTCTATACTCAGTAATAAGGCCTCATCTACAAGGCTTTACAATTATTCCACACTGCACCCCCCATTGTTCCACTAAAGATCTACATTTTACCACAGGGGCAGGTAACATGAACTCTGCTGACAAGAGCCTCTGAAGAAACAGAACAGTGTACATGGAAACGGCTGCTAGCACAAGCACAAGTGCTGACCTCAGTACCCACTTCAATGAGGACCTTTGGGCTCAGGCTGTAACTCAGGCAAAGCTGAGATTAGAGCACTGGAAAGCATTAATTAGAGACATCATCTGCTTTCCCTAGGAAGGGCATCTCTTGGCCTGACTGCAGACTGGTCTTGTTTACCAATCCAGTCCTGGCCTAAAAGACTTGTCCTGACCTTCAGAAGGGCACAGGTCTCCAGCAGGTCCCACAGTGTATTTCCAAGTCCCATGCAGCACTTCAGAAACCCACACATCTCACATACAAGCACTCTTAGTTGCCTGTATTATGCAGTTGCACTGAACCATCATTTATCTCCAAGGCTATGGGATTGCACTGTCACCTCACACAGAAGCTTACAGCTGCAGGCAAAGAAGTGTAAGCTTCTGACTAGAACTGACTCCCAACTCCAACATTCTTTCAAACCCTTAATTGAAAACATCAGGATTAAGTTTTTGCCTGGAACTGTGTAGCAATCCAAGATAGTTATGGCCCACCATTGTAATCCCACTAAAAACATGAACAAACCTAAAGCAGGTGCCATGTGAGTTCCACATTTAAAGCCTGTTTTACAGTATGCTGTCACTGGATTCTGATCCAAAAGCTGCCCTAGGCAGCAGCGAGGAAATTCACGCAGTCTAGATGATTTCTGGACCTAGAAATTACTGCATTTGTGTTTACTGGGCATTGCCAGGGAAATGAGGTATAGCTGCAGTTATGCCAAGCCTCCCTAATACTTGGCCACCAATCCCACCCCTTTGCAGAGGCTAATGTAATTTGGAACCACCTCTAAGATACGTATTGGAGAGTTCAAAGTTGACTTCCATTCCCTGTGCAGGACAATTGCCCCTTGCTCCCTGAGTGCAAGTGGAAATGTAGACCCTGAGGCTGGTGACCTTAACAAGTCAGCTGTATGTTGTTCTATCTTGGCTGAGGACAGGGACTTACAGCTTCTGAACTCTCTTCTTCCAGTTCAGTTTGTGTCCCACTCTCCAGGCAGTTTCTGATTTCCTTCTCCAGCTTTGACAGTCTGGAAAAGAGAAGGAGCCAATAATGATGGATTTGGCTTATGTTTCAGGTGAGATAGTGACTATACAAGGATTTCATGCAAGCGATGTACTCTCTTTGTAACATCGCAGCCACAAAAAAGCCACAAGGCAGAATGGAAAGCACAGACATGCAGGAAGGCCTGCACAATCTGGGGGTTCTTGAAGAATACAGGACACTATGTACATTTAATTAAAATGGATGTGTAAGTCTGCAGGTGTGGTGAAAGTCATGACATTCAGTCCAAAGCGACTGATCTTTGGTACAGTCCAAAACTGCCAGCTCTTTGGAAATAGGTCAGTCTGTTCACTGAATCCAGTGATTAATATTGCCTCTGTTTTCCTATGGTATTTTCAGGGGCTGAGGTTTATAAGAATTGTTTGGTTATGGCTCATTACCTCTTCTAGGAAGACCACATAGAAGCAATTACTGTGACACCAACCTTTCACAGTAGATAATTTCCAGGAAGTCTTACTCTGTCTCTCTGAAGTGGGGATCTTGAATTGCTTTGGGAATTTGCCTGAACAGTCATGCTGATATATACCCACAAAACTGAGCTAAGATAGACCCTCATAAAGGTCATACTGTGAAAACTCTTTCTTAGACAAGTTTGGAATTAAACTTATTTTAGACATTTCTAAGGAGCTTTTGCAAGCTCACACACTGCTAAATGTAGCCTGCCAATATCACAAAGAGGACTGTAATCCTGTTTTAGACAGCGATTTGGTTAAGGCCCCACACAGAGATGATTCATACAAATTCAAATAAATGTGGAGTGAATGGAGAGAAGACCCTCAACTAGTCATCATATCTTTCTGAATAATCCAGGGATAGTTCAAACCCAAGAGGAAATGGGTAATTTGCCTTGATCTGTGGTGCTTCAGGAAATCAAAATAAAATCTCTTTTGTCCATGGAAGAGAACCTGTGGTTTATCATTATAAGGACAACCACAAAATATTATTACAACTGAGTTCTCAGGAGATTCCCCATCCAAATAACACTGATATTTCAGCCTGTTGCTGATCATTCAGAGACTTGGTAATTGCAACACCCCTGAAAGAATACAGCTCCAAATGTTACAGTGCACCTACTTCATACCTCTCTTTATGATCCTGCAGTTCTTTCTCAAGTTTTTCCCTCTTCTGAGTTTCATTTCTAAGGCAGCAGAGCAGCTGGCTCACAGTTAGCTCCTCAGACTCCAACGTCTTAGATTCATCTGCAGATTTGCTCCTGCTTCAAACCAAACCAGATGTAAATAACAACAGCTACCCCTTTAGCAGCACACTCCCTTAACGCTAATGCTGGATCCAGTCTGAGAGGCCACCATTTCACACAGTGCTGGAAACCAATGCTCTGAGCAAAGGGCTCATTCCCAATTCCCAAGAGCCAAGACCACCAGCCACAGACCCTGTGTGTGCAAATGAAGGGCTCAGGCAGTCCCCTTTCAGCTGGGGGAACAATTTAGCACTTAAGCAAGGAAAGCAAAAGCAGTCATGACAATACAAAATCCAATGCACTTATTGTGACCTATTTTGCAGTCCTTTCAGCAAAGCGCTGCTGTCTGTTCTACAAACAACATTTTTTCATAATAAAGCACAGAACATTTCTTATTTCTACCTTGCTCCTTTACAGGAAAAGAAAGCATATCCCACTAAAAATGGTCATCAGAAATCACTTTATTTTCAGAAAAAATAATCTCTTTAATGTTTCACCCTCCTCACATTCTATAGCTCTTTTCAAAATCATATTATGCTACTGTAAAGTGAATCAGAACAAATATAAAGCTCCGAAAAATAGGGTAAGTGATAAAATACTGTATACCATTACCTCCATTTTTATGGCCATCTAGACAGAAAGTCAAAATCCCCAAAGTGTATGGAAGATAGGCAAGTTATACTGTACATTTCAGTGTCTCAGCTGTAAAATAGCATGTGTTAAAAACTCTGCTTTTGTAGCTCAGAAAAGAAAGCAAAACAGAGTCTTCTGTGTGCTCCTGAGAGCTAGAAACCTCTGGTGAGCAAAATTCAATACCCAAAAGACAGTGCTCAGCCAGGATGTTTTAAGTAAATAACTTTTATCTGGGGATTTTTAGTGTAGTTCTACCCTTACAGAAATAAATCCATCCTGAGTGGATCACATTTCTTTGAACATGTTAACAGCACCCGTCTAAAGTTTCGGTGCTGGACAAAGACACGTGGTGACGGTGGAAATATTTTAAGAGGTACGTATGCCCCCTGTTCTAGTAGATATGACCCTGATTCTCCTCCAAAGGTAAGCAGGTTCCACAGGGAATGTCTGCTCATACTCAAGTGTTCAAACAAGCCACAACTAACAACAAGAATACTGGCAGCCCAGTGTGTGGTCAGCAACTCTCTCTGTTTTGTCCACAACTGTTGTCGGGGGGCGAGAGGAGCAAGATGCCGACTCAATGTGAGTGATAAATCAAGCTCGTTTATTGTCAGACAGTGAGCATACTTATACTTTTCTGCGTGCCCAAAATAAAACTACGTGATAAGTTTTCACACAGTGTTTGTTCTCTTACAGAAGTTTCACACGGGACTTTTCTCTAATTAGGGCACTACATTAGTATCAGAAGGCTACAATAACAGTTTCTTCTGCCAAGTTAATCTTTAGACACTTGCAGCTTGTTTTCAGCTTTCATGTCTCCCTTTTCCACAGCTGTCTTGAGAATAACCTTGAGCAGATGCCTAGCTCTCATCTAAGGGGCCTGGATTGCTCACTTATACTTTATGTCTGTGCATCCGGAGATAGTTATTCTCCAACATACTGTAGCACCTTTTTTTTTTTTCTCCTCCTTCAACTTCTTATCTGCATGCTGAGGGACAAGTTTGTATGATATTACACTGAAGCACTGTTCTCCCTTGCAGTGACATAGGAAATGACAACCCGTACACTGAGCACAGCTTTCTGGACTGTTGTGTCCTTAGCATTTTCCATATCCTTCCCTTTCAAAAGCAAAGGCACAAAGTAAATAAAGTTCAGCCAAAACCACCTAGCTGCTAAACTGGGCAGTATCCAAAATGGAAAGTTTAACAGTATCAGATGTCTATGTCCACGAGGAGTAAAGGTTCAGCTGGGGCAAGAAAGTCCCTTGTGTCCTAGAGCTGATGTAAAGATCAAATTTTGAGAAGTAACCTGAAAAGCAAGGACTGCATTGCACTGTGCGTCTACCCCATCATGGATACACTTCATACCAACCACACACAAATAAGGTCAGATCTGAAAGACTACAAGATCTCTGACTCTTACCAACATCAGTATAATTGGGTAGAGGACAGATACTCTATTAGATGGTCTCCAATGATTAGGACGGATGAAGTCCCTATAAACCTCTATCTTTGTCTTTTCTGTTTGACCTCCCTTAAAAGCCTGAAGAGTTGGTAAGTCAGAATGTCCATAAATGCCTGGGCAATTGGCCAGAATATGCACTCTGTCTTGTTAGCCAGTAAAAATTGGAAGGAAAAATGTCAGAGAGCTGAGGGTCTTACCACATGCTAGGAAGGTAGAGCTACTGCAATGGAGGGGTGCAAAGCCAAAGAAAAAGAGGATTTTTCTAGTGCATTCCTCATAGAAAGAAGTTCCCTTACATTGAAAACGAAACCCGAGGCAAAAGTCTGAATCACACACATCACACAGGAACCTACGTACATGTAGACAGCAACATTACTGGGCATTTCACCACTATTCTCTTGATGTTCCTTTGCAGTTCTATTTATTTCCCCTTCCTAGGAGAGAAAAAAACACTATTAGCTCAGTATTTGGACTAAGCAGGACAGGGTTTTATTTATTTGAGTTAAGTAATGAAGAAAAACAGGGAGAATTGCTACCATGGCAATACAGATAAAAAAAACTCCTACAGATCATCTTCATGTTTGGAAATTCTTAATTTAAATACTTCACATGCCTTTCCCTGTATCTCTTCTAGCTTGATCAGAGAATAGGAACAACAATGAGATTTGCCCTTCTTCATTCATCAGCAGCTTCCACAGCCACTCTCCCTTGTGAAGATGACTGGGCACCACACAGCAAGTCAATGGCACTGCAGGTGACTTTCAATATAGGCCTAGAAGTCACACTCCTGCCTCCTAAAAGAATCACTCTTCTTTCCCACTACAAATCCCACTCCTTGATCTTTGTAGCCCAAAGGAGAATCCTAGCAAAAAAAAAAAAAATAAAGAGAACGCACCCCAGAGTTTTCTCTGACAACTCCGAACAAATTTTAATTACATTTTTTAATTTCTTGTTGCACATCTACTTTCCAGAGAGAGAATATGGGGAATAGAGCGATAGCAGAGGCCTGCATTTTCACATTTCATTTTGCCTATGAAGATTTTCCAGATACAAGAACAGTTTAAAAAGTACATTTTTACGCCTCTATAGAGTTTTGCACTTAAGTTTGGTTTGCCTGCATCTCTACTTATCTGTCAGTAGGAAGTAAGCCCCATTCTCAAAAGAAAATGCTCCCTGTCTATGACCAGGTGTTGCCCCTTAACAAAACATACCACTGATGTTCCCACAAATTCCAGCTAAGACAAGACTTAACATTTTTAACTAGTGCAATAGAGCCTATCTAGGAAATTAATTTACTTAGAGCTTTAAAGTGGAGGGACAAAAATTAATTCCAAGTCCTTTACCACTACCTTTACACTATCTTGTAATACACAAGTGCTCTATGGCAGGTAATGTAAGAGACCAAACAATTACAGAATTATTAAGGCTATCACCTGGCTGCAGGTTACTGTGTTCCTTTTATTCCCTTTACTTACGTTCATCCCAATCTCCACAAAGGAATCCTCTGCTGAGATGTTCAGCTTGACCTGCAGCTCTGAAATGATGGCGAGCAGATCTGCCTTCTCAGCCTGGAGCCGCTCCACCTGGGACTTCAGCTGCCTCACTTCCTTCTCAGGAGCCACACAGCCCTCCTGGGATAAACACACCCGGCATTAGCCAACCAAAAGGGAACACCAGCCAAGGAGCACAGAGCCTGAACATAACACTGTCCTACATCCCTTCTTTCCTGTTCAGGCTTGCCTGGAAAACCACATAGTACAGACCCCTGAATTATGTTTTGGTTCACTCAACAGCAAGAGTCTAAACTGTGAAACCAAGTTAATCAAACACTGGGCATCCCACTGCTGGAAAATATGGGACTGCTTCTCTGAATGCACACATAATTAGGATGCAAATTTTTGCCTGAATCTATGCCTTTTGCTACCACACAGGGTATCAGCCAACCTCCAGAATTATTGCATTTGTTCACCTATATCCCTATTCTTCTTTTCCTAAATCTAACCAAGATTCAAGGGAGAAAAGATCAGTGGACAGCGAGCTTTTCCACACACCCCATTCTTAGCCTTTCCCCACCATCTTGCTTCTTTGTACCCCATTTCCATGTATAAATCTCCCCCATTCCCTGACCTTCACACAAAGTCCTAGATCCCTTCCACAAAGTCTCTGTTCCTCAGAGATACTACCCCAAATTTCTCTCCTACCAGTCATGACCATCTCCGTTGCCTTTTGCCTTTTCCTATTCTCTAGGATACTCAAAACCCTCTCTTAAGCCTCTACATAACCAGCAACACTCATTTTTCCCTCTCCTTTAAATGCCACTCCCCAATATCAAACTTTCCCTGTGAGTTTGTTTCTTCCTCATTTTGTAATTTGAGCCTTCCACCTCCTGATAATGTCTTTATTACACCACATACCATCAATGCAAATTCAGGACAATTCCTGGAGTCTGAATTACATTCTAGAGCTGCCAAATCTCCAAATTATCTCTATGTTGACAGTGTCTCACATCCCATAATACCACTCTACCCCTCTGACTTGTTGCTGCCTCTAATTTTGTGCTTATACTGTAAGAGGATGCATTTAGAGTCAGTTCCAGGGAAGGAGAGGGATTTTAGATTTTTCAAGCAGGCTGGAAAACTCTGGCAGCAGCATACTTTAAGCATTCAAAGTACAAGAAGTTCTACAAAAGATAGAAGAATTATAAATGCTCTACTTTCCCTTTTAAAATATTCCAGATTTATGAAATTCTGAATTATTTATGAAATCCTGAATTTTCTTGACAATCCTGAAACACAACTTTCAGTCTGTAAAGACTGTGTAAGTAATATTTACACAATCACGCTATTTAAACATGACTTGCCTCTCCTTTGCATCTTCTGAGCTTATTGGCCAATTTTGATTTACATGCTGAAACATTTCTTACAGAGTTCCATAAAACAGGAGAGGAAAGGAGAGTCTACTAGTGACTCTGCTGAGAAAAAGGTTAATACACTCATCCTTCATCAGACAACAGAGAATCCACATGGGTCCTGGAGGTACCAGACACCAGAATGCATCAGTTTGGCTCTGCATGGAACTTCTTAAGTAATTCTTCACATGACCATGTGGGACACAAAACAGGTTTTGTTTTGATTGGCTTTGCCCACAGACACCTTCAGTACCACCTGCAAATGTTGCCTGGCTACTGTGCAACCACCTGCAACATTAGAAATGATGTGTAACAAAGCCAAAGGCAGAACACAGAGAGAAAGCTCAGACTCAAATGGAGCAGCACAAGCACAGATCAAATCACACCTCAGTAAAAGAGCTTTCATAAAAGAAGACTGATATAACAAAAATAGATGGTATGGGTTGTTTTTTTTTTTGGCTTGTTTACGTGTCAACTTCTCCCTGGAAACATGTTCCTGGAAACACAATACAAAAAGCAATTAAATGATCATGAGAGACAGATAATCTAACAAGCAAAGGGAAGGATAAAGTCAAGAGATATCCAAGAATAAATGAAAAATTAGCAGGAAATGCTAATTCTTATTTATTATGCAAAAAAGTTTAATTGCTATTGTTTATTAAATGCTAATGAAAATGTAAATTATCTCAGCTGTGTCATAATTTTCTGTTACTACACTCTGAAAGGCCTCACTTTATAAAGTAAGTCAGGTCAAGACCATTTGTTAGAGCTAAGGATAAAAATGGAGATGTTAACAAATCTCCAAACCTCTCAGTGTGATGAATCCTAGAATCATAGAAGGGACTGAATGCTCCAGACTTTAAATTCAAAAGCATGTCAATCCAATCAATTCCTTATTTACCATTTCAGCTTCTTCTCTTTCCTTGAAGCTCTGAAGCTGCTGCTGTAGCTGTTCATTTTCAATGCACTTGGCCTGCAAGCACTGCTTTGCCTCCTTAAACTTTAACTCATAAAATTCTCGTTCTTCTTTCTGCTTCTCTCTCCAGGTTGAAAGTTCTTCATATCGGTCCTTCATAGCTTGGTTGTGCAACTTCATGGCTTCTAAATGGTAGCCAGAGAGAAGACATTGAATCACATTAACACTGCCCATGAAACAGCAGATTTCCACTACACTGAGCTCAGCATTCTTCAGTATCAAATGGGTTGGCAATAATTGGGTATGAAATGTGAGCCTCTGTCTGGCGTACCTTAAATACCAAGCCAAAACTAAACTTATCATAGTCAGTTAGCACTATAATAAATAGCTTTAAATCCACTGCTGAGATCACATGCCCACACTCTCTGACTTCTTGACTTTTTCCTACACCAAGAAGTCAGAAGGATTGTTCACAAGAGGTACTTGGTATCTTGCTGTGTTTGGTATTTACATGATCAGCCTAAATGAAATTGCTGAATTGAGCTTTGAAACTACTGAGACTTGGCAGGGAAAACATCCTAGACTGGTAAGTTACTGCATGGAAACAGATGCTATCAAATCAAATGTCTCAAATATGCCCAACAATGCTCTTCCCCCAACATTTGGTTAAGATTCAGTTGCAAGCATTGAAAAAATATACCAAATAACTTACAGCCAAGTCGGTTTCCTGTAAGTAATAAAGTCAGTATGTAACAATATCAGTCTAACTATTGCAAAATGCTTACAAGATTTTTAGGCAGAGTCAATGAAATTATTTTAGATATGCTTTATCTAAAGCAAACAACTCAAAGCTGGTTGCTTAAAAATCCTTTATACTTGTATTTTCCAGTAACTTCCACTACATCCTGATGTCATATTGATGCCGTTTGATTTCTGCCTTTTTTCTTTTCTATGTTCTCTGTACTCTTTGCACATATATTTGTACCTCTGTAGCCTATTGTATTAATAGCTAGTTTTTCTGGTACTTTTCCATGGCCTTTCCCTAAGCAGAAAGACAAAACAAATTCCAGAGCTCCAAGCCCCAGGGGGTACAAGGCCCTGTCCTATCTCGGTTCTTCCTGGGAACCAAGGCCGAGAACAACTCTGAGGTGCATTTTCATAAACAAAGTAGAGCCAGTGCTGAGAGGGGGGCTCCAAAGAAGGGGCTGGACCTGGGGGGGAACTGAATCACCACTTATTCTCCTAATTGGTGCTTTTAATCAATTATGCTAATTTCCTAAAAGCCATAAATATGTAATCACCCCTGGAGGGGGGGGCTTTTATGGACACCTTTCCATAACTGCTCCTGAAGACCTTTAAAATAAAGATCCCCTTTTATATTACCTCCTTGCTAAAATGATCTCGAGTTCCTTTTCCAGGTTGGGGGAAAAGGCAACAATATGATAAACTCCCCATAAATCCTTCAAGTTATGAAAAAAAATATAGTCTGGAGAATGATTCTGCAAGTTATGAGTTACAGCAGTTGTAAATATGTCCCAGAACATTATCTTATATAAGACCTTTTAGCAAAATACCAGAGGTACTTCTACAAACAACTTTCCTCCTAGATACCCATGAGACAGAGAACTTGGACCAGGTCCAAAAATGATTCAGGAAGAATTTAAACACTAGTGTAAAATCACAATACAGGAGACATGTGACTTCATGCTCTGCTGTCATACAAACAGTGAGATACCTCTGTCTTTTACACAGAAAATTCTCAGAACCCCTGGGTTTTGCTCTAACCGTTTAAAGAAAAAAAGCCCTGACACCTAAATTCCTGGGATCCAGAAATAAATCTATCTCATGCAAAGGACTCAAATCATTAGGAATTTTCAGGGAAGGCTATTGGTTTCTCCCAGATGTACCCTGCCATAGCCACCACTCCTTTTTGAAGCACAGAAGGTATAGTACCCACCCCTCCTAATGCAGCTTTGGCAAAATGTTTGTAATGGAGTCAACAGTTCTACACTACAAACAAAAAAAAAATCTTTTAGAGGTTGATGAGTGAAAAGCAAATCATAGGAAGAGATTTTTCACATCACTTCCTGAAATACACAGTGCTATACCACTTTTATATAAAACTCTAGAGCAAGTAAGTCACCCTCACACTGGGCTGTTCTCCCCCTAATCTACCACACCAATTCAATTTGATGTGTGCTACCAAATATCCTATTGATGTGTCTTATCACACTGGCATTGTCACTTACAGAGTCGTTTATACAGAAATGCTACCCAGCAAGGACAATTAAGCACAGAATTCATACTCATAGGGCAAAACAAACCCTTCAGAAGAGACTCAGGGCTCTTGCATTTCAAGACCAGCTCATGTTCGCATTCACCTTTTAACTCATTGTTCTCAGTGATTAGTTCTTTCATCTGCTGCACCATCTCCTCCGGGGTGTAGGTGTTAAGGGCTGGGGCAGCCGTGCTGTCCAGTCCGTTTTCCATTTTACTCTCGGAATGCTCTCCATTTTCAGCAGGACGGCCCTTCAACTTGCTGGACATCTCCGAAGAAGCTGCTACAAGGTTTGCCAAGAGAAAACTCTCAATTCTTTGCCCAGTTATAAAGAAAGCATAATCACACACTCATTTTATTAACACACGCAAGCCACATGCCTTCTCACAACACACAGGCATCTTCAATCCCTCTAACCCCGCTACACCCGAGTATCCGTGAGTCTACATTAATTCCTCATGGGCCTAAAACACATGATCCCCAAGATGTCTTTCTAAACAACCCTTCTTCAGGAGCCTATTCCCCTGGGAACGAACCGAGACTCCCTCCTCGCCCACTCCCTCCCCAGCCCTGACAGCACTCGGGCCCTGCCGCCCGCCTGGCCCTGCTGGCGCCGCCTTTCACGCCGAGATCCCGTTTCCGCTGATTTTTAACTTTCATTTTCGCTTTCTTGTCCCCTTTTCCCGTTCTCCGGCATACCCCGCCGCGGTGCTGGGAGGCTGTGGCGCCTGCACCCACCGCTGCCCTGGCACGGCCGCTCCGTCCCTGGGCCAGACCGGCCCCCGGGAGCCGCAAAACGGCGTTTCCCTGCCTTGCCCTTCCTTCCCGCAGGCCCACCCCGGATCCGCCGAGTCACCGGGCGAGCCCGGCCACGGCGACCAAGGCCCCCCGCTCTGGGCTGGCCTCAGGGACCCCGTCCCCGCTCACCCCTCACGGTGCGCACATGGCAGCAGCGGCCCCGCTCAGCTGACGGACGGACGGACGGACGGACTGACTGCCCGCCCACCTTCCCCCGCCGTCCTCCGCCTCCGCCTCCTCCGCGGGGACTTTCCAGCTCCGCACCTCCCACCTCCCGGGCAGGCCGCGTTCCTTTCCTTCTCGCTCCCCCGGCTCCCGCCCCGAGCTCTGCCAGCCCAGCGGGAGCCAAGTCCCCCAGGGAGCAGCAAGGTCGTGTGGGGAGCACTGCCCCGCAGGGAGAAAAATCCTGCGGGTCGACGAGGTTGGAAAAGACCTCTGGGATCTCCGAGTCCAGTTTACTGAACACCACCTTGTCAGCCAGTGGCACTGACTGCTACGTCCTGAAACAGGGGATTTAAGAGTTAAAAAGGGAACTTAGAGTAGATGAGACAATATGATTCATTATCCTGTTCTCCAAGGACTGAGGAAAGGCTGAAGAGATAAGGGGGGGCCCTTCGAAAGATATCTGGTAACTACCAAAATGTTGCTGAGCTTGCAGAACTAAAAGGGGCCACCACGGCAAAGAAAAAACACGCATGTGCAAAACTCGTGGGGTCAAAAATTCATGAGATGTAGACCTCTCTTACTTCATCCTTTCAAGCCCCCAGACTCAAATTAAGACCACCAACTCAATAAAAGGGACGGATTGCGCAGCCGCAACTAATTTACATACGAAGCGGAGAACAGGCGGAGACAGGTAATAAATATGTATAGGCATTATAGAATATGCATGCTTTTTGTAGATAAATAGGTGATTAGAAGCTGTAGAAGGTACGCAGGATTTGGGAGGATGCTCTCCCCCTGCGTCCGGCGCTGAATAAAATACGTACCTACTTTACAACTCTAACAGGTTGTGGAGTCTTTATACCGGGTCTCAATTGGCGACCCAGTGGGACGGCTCTGTCCGTCCGCAGAGACAGGCTGAGGGACGGAGGGTTCCACGGCGCGCCCCGGGATTTCCTGGAGGAGAACTCCGAGACCTCGGCTCGCTTACTGCGGGGACAGATAAGGACCACTGGCTTGCGGCTAAAGCGCTACGTATTAATCTTAGGGGATTTAGTAAAACGTACGTGTGGTTGGAGGGCTGTTGGTAAATCACAGGACACGTCCTGTGTGCAACATAGTCCCTTGGTAGGTAAAAGCTTGCAAGCTGTTGGTGGAAGGGTACGAACACCGGCGAGGCCCGCTCCGCTCCTCCAGGAGGAGGAGGGAGGAAAAAGGGGAACGGTGTCGCTGATAGAGCAGCAGTGGGTTGAGTGGATTACTAAGGTGGTGTGTTTGCGTCTGGACTTTGTGAGTGTGGTGAATGCGTGGGTGAGCAATGTTGTGTCATTGTTGTTTTATTGTCGTCTAACTGCAGTTTTATCGCTGTTTCTTTGTTGCTCTATTGTTTTTGGTGTCTTGTCGTTGCTAAGGAGTTCGGAAGGCGTAGTGGATTTTTGAAGCAAAATTACCATCTTATGCTAAAAGTTATAATTGCAGTAAGGGAACAGCTCTCTAAGTTCCTTTGTGATACAACACTACCACCTTGTGTCAAATTTTATAATTGCAGCAAGGTGAGATTTTCGAACGAGCTGCTTGTTTGTTCTTAATAAATTGCTAGCCGTAGTTAATAAAACGTGGATTCGAGCTGTAAGGGCCCGACCATTGAGGGAGGCACTTTTTAAATAATTTCCCTTCCCTAATAGTTTGGATTTGACCCCTGGGGATTTTTTTACTTAGTAGATGACTATATAGAGGGAGAAGGTAATTGATCTAAGCATTGCTCTAATCTAGTTGATTTTAAACCCAAGCTCGTGTGCAGAACAAAACAGGGTATAAGGGAGGAGACAATGGGAGCTGGACAGAGCATAGAAGTTCCTAAAGCTAGTCCACTAGGGTGTGTTATAGCACATTGGAAAGAAGTTGCAGGGACCAGAGGTACTGAAAATAAGTCCACTCTCATTAAGTATTGTAGCCAGTGGTGGCCACTGTATAGGCTAGATGAGGGGGCGAGGTGGCCACCCACTGAGACTCTAGATTATAACACTTTGCTACAACTAATGCAATTTTTAAGGAGGGAGGGCAAGTGAAGTGAAGTTTCGTATTGTGATATGTTCTTTTCTCTCCAAAACCACCCAGAATGGCAGAGATTGTGGGATCAAGGCTCCTCTTGACCCTCTAGTACTAGCTATGGAAAAGGAGAATAAAGCAAAGAGTGAGAAACTAAAGAGATGCTGCTCAGCTTGTAGTATTGGGCAGAGGTGTATAAAATTGGATAAGGTTTACCAAAGTACATTTCAGGAACAAGGCTTGTCAGACTTATTGGAGGTCCCCCCTAACAGACAGGAAAGGGAAAGGGAAGAGAGAGATGGGGATGCAGAGACCAGCTCACCCCCTAGCAGCCCGGTATCATCCCGGACTAGGCAACGAGTCCTACAAGTACCCCTACGAGAGGCAGTAGGACCAGGGGGCGACCCAGTGATGGTTAAAGTGCCCTTCTCAACTATTGATTTAGAAGCATGGAGGAAGGTCACCCAGGATTATCGCAGTAACCCAGTAACTACAGCACAGAACTCGTGATATATCATCAAACAACATAATCCAGACTGGTCTGACATGCAATTATTGTTAGAATCATTAACCGAGACAGAAAAGCAGCTAGTTCTGAAAACAGCAAGAGATCTAGCAGAAGATTATTATAGAGCCCAGCAATTAGATGTAAAAGACTATTTCCCCCTTGATAAACCAGAGTGGAGACCAAACAGGGGAGAGGAGATGAAGAAGTTAGAAAGTTATCGGGATTGGATAGCTAAAGGGATGGAATGGGCTATACCTAAAACCATAAATTGGTCAGAGTTATATACTATTAAACAGGGGCCTTCTGAGACACCATCTGAATTTTTGGACCGACTGAGGTGTGCGATGCGTCGTCATACACCTCTAGATCCCAGAGATGAAACAGGAATCCAACAATTAGTGAGCTTATTCTTGGGCCAATCCACAGGGGATATCAGACGTAAACTTCAGAAAATAGTAGGGCCTGAGTCAAGAAACCTAGAAAAGCTACTTGATGAGGCATGGAGAGTATTCAGCAATAGAGAAGAGGGATATAGGCAAAATACGAAGAAAGTTATGATAGTGAGGGAGGAGAGAGGAGAAGGATGCAGACAAAGTCAACAAAAACAGGGAGGTCCACCCCCACTAGACAAAGATCAGTGCGCATTTTGGAAAGAGTTTGGGCACTGGAAGAATGAATGCCCCAAACAGAAGAGGGACAAGGGAAAAAGAATGGTTGCCTGTGCCAAAGAAGACTGAGGAGGACCGGGAGATCTTACCCCAGCTGATCCCCTGGTTGTAACAATGAAGCTGGGGAAGGAGGGGAAAAGGGTGGAGTTTCTAATTGACACAGGAGCAACATACTCGGTACTGAATAAAGCCCTGGTGCCCGTGGGGAGGGATTATGTTATCGTGCAAGGAGCCACTGGCCAGTCTGAAAAGGCTTATTTCTGTAAACCTTTAAAATATGAATTTGAGAAGCAGTGGGGCATCCACAAATTTTTATATATGCCGAACTCTCCAAAGGCTCTCCTGGAAAGAGACTTATTAGAGCAACTACAAGCAACCATTATGTTTAAGGATGGGTGTCGCCGTCCGCCTTCTGCCTCGATGGCTTGGAGGTGATCGCTAATCAGAGGCGGATGCGACGAGGGTCCTCGGTGGCCAGCCTCGTCCCCAGTCGCCGGGAGTCCAGTTTCCCTAGCTCCCTGATCGCGCTCCCAGTAGGCAAACTATCCGCCGCACTGTGGCTTAAGGGGGTTCTCCCAACCCAGGTAATAGAGACACCAAGACCAGCAGGGTAGCAGCACTCTGTGGCACTGGGGTTGAGAGACCCCGAGCCCCCAGTGACACAGCCGTTTATTGTAAACAATCCATCAATCACCGCAGGGCTCGGGGGAGGAACTAGGGAAGAGCATGGGACAGGGAACCAACCAGGGAGGTAAGAGGGTGGAGAAGGGGTGACAGATAACAGAACGGTACAATGAACAACCGAGTGTAACAGAACTTACTGGAACACAGGAGTAGTGAACTAATGATGGGCAGGTGGTGCTAGCCTATCAGTCTAGAGGGTGTAAACTTATCTGAAGCCCATCCTATTCGGGCTAAACCAAGTCTTGCCCCACCTCAGGGGAATCCTCCTCTTCCCCCCAGGGCTTCCTCATTGGAAAAGTATCTTGGGCCACCTGCACCACTGCCACAGATGGGGAAATTATTTTAGAGGTAAATGATGAACAATATGTAGAGGTATTAAGTCTGATACTGACAACCACTGAGATCGGGGAGGAAATCAGTGAAGAAATAGTTAGTCAGGTGTTCCCTGGAGTGTGGGCTTCTAACGTGCCGGGAAGGGCAAAAAACGCATCTCCTATAGTAATTAACCTCAAGGAAGGAGAACACCCAGTCAAGATTAAGCAGTATCCCTTGAGAAAAGAGGACAAAGAAGGAATTAGGCCAGTGATTGAAAATTTTCTACAACTAGGTTTATTAAAAGAATGCCAATCTGATTTCAACACTCCTATATTACCTGTTCGGAAACCCGATGAGTCATATCGAGTGGTGCAAGACTTAAGGGCTGTTAATAAAATAACTGAAGATCTTTACCCAGTGGTAGCAAATCCATACACTCTATTGACATGCTTAACACCAGAGCTAACTTAGTTTACTGTTTTAGACTTAAAAGATGCCTTCTTTTGCCTTCCTCTCCATGAAGCCAGTCAGAAAATTTTTGCCTTTGAATGGGAAAATCCTAAAAGCAGGCGTAAAACCCAGCTCACATGGACAGTTCTTCCTCAGGGGTTCAAAAATTCCCCCACCTTGTTTGGGGAACAGCTTGCAAAGGACCTAGAAGCCTGGGAGGCTCCATCAGAAGAAGGGAAGTTGTTGCAGTATGTGGACGATCTCCTTATAGCCACTAAGACAAAAGAGGCATGTGTGGCATGGACGGTGAGTCTTTTAAACTTTTTAGGGCTCCAGGGGTACAGGGTGTCAAAGAAGAAGGCTCAAGTGGTGAAGCAAAAGGTAATTTACCTGGGGTACGAAGTTAGTGCTGGACAACGGACTTTAGGGCAAGACCGTAAAGAAACAATATGCCAAACTCCGCAACCCCGGACAGTAAAGGAGTTGCGAACCTTTTTGGGGATGACAGGATGGTGTAGATTGTGGATTTACAACTATGGACTGCTCGTCAAACCCCTGTATGCACTTATCACAAGTGGGAGCAGAGATCTCCAGTGGACCAAGGAAGCCACTCGAGCCTTTTCCCAGTTAAAGGATGCCCTTATGTCAGCCGCAACCCTAGGACTCCCGGACGTGAGTAAACAGGGGATTGCCTTGGGAATACTAGCACAGAACCTAGGCCCATATCGAAGGGCAGTGGCCTATTTATCCAAGCAGCTGGATGCAGCCGCCAAGGGATGGCCAGGATGCCTCAGGGCTGTGGCAGCAGTTGTGACGAATATCCAGGAAGCACGGAAATTCACCTTGGGCCAAAAATTGACTGTGCTTGTGTCCCACACAGTGTCCTCAGTACTAGAAATGAAAGGTGAGCACTAGCTTTCCCCTCAAAGATTTTTGAAATACCAAGCTATTATGATAGAACAAGATGATGTGGAAATAGTGGTGACTAATATTGTCAACCCAGCTTCCTTTCTCAGCGGAAATCAAGGAGAGCTGGTGCAACACGATTGTCTGGAAACCATTGAAGCCACCTACTCCAGCCACCCAGACTTGAAGGATACCCCTTTCGATGATGCAGAGACCTGGTTTACAGATGGGAGTAGCTACGTCATCAGTGGAAAGCGGCATGCTGGATATGCAGTTACCACTAGCAAAGAGGTAATAGTATCTGGTCCCCTACCCACAGGCACCTCTGCACAGAAAGCTGAGATAATCGCTCTGACCCGTGCCTTGGAGATGGCAAAAGGAAAGAAAATAAATATCTACACAGACTCAAGATATGCATTCAGGGTTGTGCATGCACATAGAGCTATCTGGAAAGAAAGAGGACTATTGAATTCACATGAGAAAAACATTAAACATGCACAGGAAATAATGAAACTATTGGAAGCGGTCCAGATGCCCGAGAAAGTAGCGATTATGCACATTAGAGCACACCAGAAAGTGAGCTCGGAATTAGAAAAAGGAAATGAGCTGGCGGATAGAGAGGCAAAAGAAGCAGCAAAAGGTGAGATAACAATTGAAGGAACCCTGATTCCAGATGGACAGATATCTCTCGGAGGTAAGCCAGAATATAGTAAGAAAGATAAGAAACTAATTGAGGACCAAGAAGGAACATATAACCAGGAATGATAGGCCGTCACTGCAGATGGGAAGCTGGTTGTCCCTTCTCAGATATTATGGTCCTTAGTAAGAGAGGAACATCAGAAAACACCCTGGGGAATGGAGGCCCTATATAACTATCTAATCGAATAAATTACTGCCAGAAATTTGTATGCTACTGTCACCCAGGTGACCAGACAATGCGATCTTTGCCTCCAGACTAATCCTAAGAATACCCCTAAACCGAAACTTGGTCAGATTGGAAGAGGCCAGGGGCCTGGGCAACAATGGCAGGTTGACTTTTCAGAACTTCCAAGAAAAGGGGAGTACCGATATTTGCTAGTGTTAACAGATACCTTTTCAAGGTGGCCACTAAAACTGCCAAAGACCGGGAGGTAACCAAAATATTGTTGCAAGAAATAATACCACGCTTCGGAGTTCCAGCCACAATATCCTCAGATAGAAGACCACATTTTACTTCCAAAATAGTGCAGCAGGTGAGTCGCCACTTGGGTATAGACTGGGAACTCCACACTCCATACCATCCCCAGTCAAGTGGCCAAGTAGAAAAAAATGAATCATTTAATTAAGCAGCAAATTGTGAAACTAGGGCAAGAGGTTAATTTGCCCTGGCCCCAATCTCTCCCATTGGCATTGCTACGAATCCGAACTAAGCCGAGAACTAAAGAAAAGCTAAGTCCCTTTGAAATGCTTTATGGGAGGCCATATGGGGTACAAAAAGGAATCTCTCCCCAAATTGGGGATGAAACACTTACCACCTATTTGGTGGGCCTAAGTAAACAACTTAGAAAAATTGGAAAATATGTAACTAAAACTTGGAGCAGAGGGCTAGATGGACCTGTGCATGATATACAGCCTGGGGATTATGTGTATGTTAAGTCTTTTACAGAAAAGACTCTGGAACCACAGTGGGAAGGACCATTCCAGGTGCTACTGACAACCTACACTGCAATTAAGATCAAAGAACAGGGCGCCTGGATTCATCATACGCGAGTGAAGAAAGCCCCGAGAATTCCTTGGAAAGCAACACTAGGTGATAATGAACTGAAACTGAAACTTACTCAGGAAAGATGAATAGACTCCAGGTAGAAATGTTACCTTAGAGTGTGGTATTCCTCCTGATAATAGCTATGGCCATAACCGCAAATAATATAAGACCACGTGTGTACCAAATACTTGAGCACAATGTCTGTCAAGGAAAGGCTTATGACACCTACTCTTGCAAAATGCTGTTCCAGATGCTAAGGCTCACGAATGCATCTGTTTGGGAAGGGAAAGATGTTTGGGGTTGCGAATATGCATTCGTTCAGGACGGATTCTATAAGTCCCGCCAAAAACCTATGGAGTTAATTCGAATTGATTCCGGATGCTGCGAAACATGCTTATCCACTTGTCCTGAATTTAGGCTTAAAATAGAAGGGTGCACAATTAAGGGTAGTAACTTAGACTACAATATTACTCAGGATTGTGTTATACCCCAAGATGAAGAAATAAGTCAGCCAACACAAAAACCAGAAGAGGCCACAGCCGCTCACACCCAAAACACCCCAAGGAAAACAATTCAGCCTATAGTCTCCAGAATTGGACCTTATGCAATTAAGAAAGTAGGGATCCAAAGATTGCTAATGAATCCAGAATGGTCCCTGAAGCGAATAGAGATGGAGATGCAAGTAAATGCTTCAGCTATTCGATCAGAATGCACTCCATTTCTTAAGACTTCCTTTATGGATTGGACCATTTGATTACAGAAACGTGCACCTAACGTTTTTAACCAGAAGAGAGACCTTACAAGAATGCTAAGAACAGGACTAGGGATCCTGAATACAATAGACTCAGAAGTATTAATAAACAAATTGGCTGCAGCTAGGAGTGACGTAGTTAAATTACAGCAACCCTTACAATCCTCATTGCTAGCCCTTAGCACCAGTCAATGGAAGTTGTCCAAAATCTTACCGGAGTGAGAAGGAATGCAAGAACAAAATCATAGACTAATAGTAAATACCATGGGTGCAGCTAGTGAAAATATGTCTCTAGCCCTCGGATGCGTACAAGCACAAATATGGATGCAGTCAGTAACTGCCTCAATTATCAGAGAAAGTAGTGAAGGCACATTCCCTGCGGAGGTCCATAAAGTTGTTTAGGACCATGCTTCTGATTTAGAAAGAGAACTTCAGTCATTGTGGGTTTTAGTTAACTTCACCTATGATCCTGTAACCAGCATGGTAACGGCCTTTGTTTTAACTATACATAACATGTCAGTGAGTCTGATATACCCAATAGTTCCCCTAGGACTAAACCATGAAGGAACCATCCTATATCCCTCGGAACACAGGATGTAGGCACGAAAGGTGGAAGGGAATTGGAGAACTATTAATATAGAGTCCTGTGCCACGAGGAAACAACTTGTGAAGGGAATATAAATAGTGATCAAGAAACTTGCCTGGATACAGAACAGAGTATTTGTCACTTCGAAGTCCATTCAGTCAATCAGACAACCCTGCTGGTATACATAGGTCAAAGTTGTGTGTGTCTCAGGACACCATGCTCTTCGGTAGTGGTGGATGGACTAATCATAAATGAAACCCAGTCCAATTTGTGCATTTGTAACTTTGTCAGAATTGAAGGATGTGACTTTTCTTATCAGGCACCAGTGATATCCCATCAATATATAAAGGCAAACCTGACCACTTTACAGGAAATATCACCTGTGCCCATAGAGATGAATCTAACTTTGGTCAAGCAACTATTGAGGCACAAAGATTTAAAGGAAATTCTCAAAGAAATCAGAGATATAAGAAAAAAGACTCTGATCACAATACACCATGATACAAAAACTATACGAGGGGTTTTCAAAAGATTGAATACAGACACATCTCATCATTGGTGAAGCAACTTTTTGGATGGTCACCAAAGGCGACTAGACTCCTCAATGCAGCAGTTCATCCAACTGTCTTTTTACTAATCCTAGTAAGTTTGTGTATGTCCATTGTAATGCTCTTTTGGAATTGGAAGATGATACAACGAATGGAGGTACTAACCTCATTGTCAAAGGTACATGGCAATGCCTGAAGAGATACATATCGGAGAAATAGAGAGAAACAATTTTTGTATTAAGTAAAAAAATTTACTTATTTTCTAGAAAAGGGGGGACTGAAACAGGGGATTTAAGAGTTAAAAAGGGAACTTAGAGCAGATGAGACAATATGATTCATTATCCTGTTCTCCAAGGACTGAGGAAAGGCTGAAGAGATAAGGGGGGGGCCTTCGAAAGATATCTGGCATCTATCAAAATGCTGCTGAGATTGCAGAACTAAAAAGGCCACCACGGCAAAGAAAAAACACGCATGTGCAAAACTCATGGGGTCAAAAATTCATGAGATGTAGACCTCTCTTACTTCATCCTTTCAAGCCCCCAGACTCACATTAAGACCACCAACTCAATAAAAGGGACGGATTGCGCAGCCGCAACTAATTTACATACGAAGCGGAGAACAGGCGGAGACAGGTAATAAATATGTATAGGCGTGTCCTGGGTTGACTGTATGATGCTTGTATCCCCAATCGTCTGTCCTGCTTATGCTGGGTATTAAGTTCTGTAGCTTTAAGTTAGGCCCAGAGAGAGAGAGAGTGAAGAGGGTGAAGGGGGGAGAGAAAACGCACACAGTTTGTCTACAGGAGTTACACCTTACTCCCCCGGAAATTCCTTCAGAGACTGCGCTCGAAGCGGAGACAGGAATAATAGAGATAAGCTCTCTGTGTGCTCTCGGAGTTTGCAGCTGGGTGCTCTCGGAAATCTCTCGGCTCTTGCAGAGAGAGAGAGAGACTTTATTTCCTTTACTGGTTTCTTTCTTCTGGGACTGGTCAGCATCTCTGTGGTCCAAGACATCAGGACAATCCCCCGAGGGCCCCCCGACTCTGCAGCCGGGCCTGGCCATCGGCCCCAGCCTCTGGAGGGACTGAGGCTGACACAGCCGCACCCACAAAAGGACTCCCTGGATCCACCATCTCTTCGGAGAAAGGAGAGGTTTCATTGTTTTATATCATTCAACTTTTGTTTCCAAACTTGTGAATATTCTGCTTATTAAATAAATAGTTTTTTCCACTTTTTCTCTAAGGAAATCTTTTTCCCGAACCGGTTTGGGGGAGGAGTGGCTGAAATTGGCTTGTCTAGAGGAGACCCCCTCGGAGGTCTCCTCCTAACATTTGCCCTAAACTAGGACAAAAATTTTGGCACCCAACGCGTGGGTCGAGAAAGTGGAAAAAACGTGTACTGATTGCATTTTGGTCGTGCTGACTCTGTATTGGGATAAAGCAGTCAGTAGCCATGTTGCCTGAGTTCATAGTGTCCCTCTGCGTAGGGGTAGCCATGTCTCTCTCGTCCCTAGGCTTGTTTGAGGTGTTTATCGCTTACTGGTCCCTAGGTTTGTTTTCCTATCCACAGATAGCTCCAGTATTGTCCTTGGCACGGAGTTTTTACTGTAGAGGGGCACGGATTAAAATTGTTATTTTGCTGGGCATGGTGATAATGATTTATAGAGAGGTAGCAAAGGTACTGGGGATTGTTCAAAATATGTATGGTTTGTTGTTTCTCCATCCTACCCTGCGTCCTAGTTTCAGTAGCATGTTTTGGGGGTTCGTTAGTAATGGCACCCAGTTTGTTAGAGGAGGAGCGGGGGGTGAGGCCTCCCAGCCTTTTCTTCCCTTCTTCTCCTTTCAATCTGTTACATCATTTTTTGAAAATGTTCAGTTTTCCCTGGATGCCAAAGATACCACCCTTCTGATATTTCAAATATTTCAGCTGGTGGGTTTCCTCTGTATGGCTTACAACTTTTCAAGAATCAGAGCTGATATGTCCAGAGGGACTGAGGAGACACCCGACCCAGTAATGGGCCCAGTTGTGGAAAATCCTGAGTGGTGTGGGGAATGGGAGGATATGGGCCAGATCTTGAAGAAATTCTCAGAACCCATAGCTTGGGACTTTCCACATGACCAAATACAGAACCCAGCTGAGGTGGCAAAATATCTGAAAGAGAAGTGTAATGATGGTTCTAAGGAGGAAAGGATCATTGCAATAAGCTGGGCCCTGGCATATGCTTATCACACACTGCTAGATACTGTAGGGCAGCAGATAGAGGCAGGGGGGCAGGAAGATGAATCAGTAAATACCCCAGTCACTCAGGCTGCAGTAAATACTCCAGTCACTCAGGCTGCAGTAGTCACCCCAGTCACTCAAGCTGCAGTAAATACCCCAGTCACTCAGGCTGCAGTAGCCACCCCAGTCACTCAGGCTGCAGTAGTCACCCCAGTCACTCAGGCTGCAGTAGTCACCCCAGTTGCTCAGGCCGCAGCTAGACCAGCCAGTGAGCCCAAGCCAGTAGCTAAAACAGACAGTGAGCCTAAGCCACTGGCAGTCGCTGCTGCGGGACAGAAGCGCAAAACCAAAACTGATTGACCAGTGGATGATGATGATGGCAATGGCGGGGGAGGACCCTCAGGGGCAGCCACTGACTCAAGAGCAGAAGACACTATTGAGTCTTTTTCCCCGAAGGATCTTCGTGGCCTAAATGATGCCTGAAGGATTTTTTCTGCTTTTTCTCCTGAATATTTCTTACACTGTTCCCTATATTCACAAGTATTAGCATACATACTTGTGATGCCTTAGGTGATAGTTTAGCCTGGTTTCATGGTGTTTAGGAGGCCGGTAGACTAAACACCCCTGAATCCACGTAGAGTTAGAGACCAAACACCCTGTTTTCGTGAGCCCTCAAGGTCTCCTAGTAGGATAGATTTTGTAAACTAGAAGTTAGCCCACCCCGGCCCCTTATTGGGCCCTATGGTTAGATATGCTAATGTGTAGAGTCTTTAATTATATACTCTATTGGAGGGAGGGGGCTTTTGCGGCGTGTTCTACCTGGACGGCAGAAGCCATCGAACGGGATCCTATTAAAATACCGAGGTAAACAACCCCCAACCCTTTCACTGTGTCTGAGCCTTTATTTCCTAAGACCAGAAAAAGGCATCAGTCATTGGCGACTCCGCCGGGACACTAGAGACCCCGAAGAGTTGCAGTTTTGGGCTGAGAATATCCCACCTAGCCCCTTCGCCGGCACCTACGGGGTTAAGCAGAAGTCCAAGGCTGTGACCGGGCTCTAAGACCCAGCACCTGGGATCACGAAAGAGGTGAGTGAAAGCGGGAGAGACGTGTTTCGGTATTGTGCTAGCACCAGGAGGGAGGTTGGGCGGGGGGGGTCTGAGAGGCCCCTAGAAAGGGGGTAAATTAACCCCCTTCCTGCAAAATCGTGGTAAGGAGAGGACGCTCTCCAGTTAAACCACGGGAGGTTGGTAGGTGGGGAAAACAACAAGTTGGTTCAGTGGCTTAAGGCGCTGAACTGAAAATTACGAAGCCGGGAATTGCAGGTTCGAGTCCTGGTTGAGAAAACCTTAACAAGTTTTCTCGTGTGTGCAGTTTGGCTGTTTAAGGCTTGTTTCTAAGCAGTTACCACTACAGAGAGGGACGGTTTTTTCCTCGCCGATTTCTCTTTTTATAAGTAAAATGGGGTGTAACTTTTCGGAGAATGTACAAGTCCCTGGGGAATCTCCATTAGATCTGGTATTGAAAAACTGGCGATATTTAACAGGAAGGAGAACCCCCCTGGACACACAGGAGCTGATAAGACTCTGTACACGGGTCTGGCCGACGTTAAAATTAAGAGGACAGAAAGTGTGGCCATGCTTTGAGAGTCTAGAAAATGAAATAGTCACAGAGCTAATGGTAGAATTGCGAGCTCTGCGCAGGTTTGATGAGTTAAAATACGCAGAACTTTTTACCATATTACTGAATAGAGAGGAGGCGTATGAAGTGCAGAAAAGCTGTTTGGAGATGGCTGTAAAAGAGAAAGAAAACGTAAAGAGGAAGAGGAGAAGGCAGCTAGTGACTAACGAAACAGAGGAAACAGATGTTATGGACATGGTGGCCCCAGCTTTGCGTACGGGCAGGGGGGGATCGCCCCCCGTGCCACCGCCGCCATTACAGCCGGTGCACTTGGGGGCAGGCGATGGAGGCGCGCAGCCGGCGTCCCCTCCCCCACCCCCACAGGCTCCGCAGCCAGCACCCCCCCCCCGCTCCACAGCCAGCGCCCTCACCCCCATCCCCATCCCCACCCCCACCGGCCCCGCCGGCTCCGCCGGCGCCAGCGCCCCCTCCCCCTCCTCCTCCTCCCCCGCCCGCTCCGAACGCGGGGGCAGGGGCGGAGACCAGCCGGCCCCTCGACCATCCGGGGGCTGGGCGTGGGGCGGGGGGGGAGGCAAGCAGGCCCTCGCCCCCTGACCACTCTGGGGGCAGGGAAAGGCGTGGGGAGGGGGCGGGCTGGCCCTCGCCACCTGACCGCCCACGGGGTGGGCACGGGGCAGGGGCAGAGGCCGGCTGGCCCTCGCCACCTGACCGCCCACGGGGTGGGCACGGGGCAGGGGCAGAGGCCGGCTGGCCCTCGCCCCCCGACCGCCCACGGGGCGGGCACAGACCGAAAGCGGAGGCCGATTGGCCCCCTGACCACACAGGGGGCGGGCGAAGGCACGGAGAGGGCGGAGAGGGGGCTGGCTTGTTGCTGGCTCCTGACCGCCCCTGGGGGGGGGCGTGGACCGGGAGCAGAGCCTAATTGGCCCATGCCACCCGACCTGGCCCAAGCCTGGGATGAGTACCCTCGATCGAGGTACCCTCGATCTCAGCTTCGCCGCTCCTCCAGCGTTGGGGAGAGGGGCAAAGCTACCCTGACCAGAGGCGGGTGGGACGTGCCTGATCCAAGTTACTTTTCCGAAAGGGGGGACAGAGACGACCATGCCGGATTCCCCCTCCGCCGCTCTGCCAGTGCTGGGATTAAAACGGAATGGGATGATGTGGATACAGATGGTCCCCGAGAGGAGGGTGGCAGGAGGAGGGGAAAAATAGCCCAAGAAGCTATAAGTGTTGCTAGTCCAATTGCAGGGCACACGAGATCAAAAAGAGATGGAAGGGGAAGGGAAGGGCCTGCTCTAGAAGTGCCTCTGAGACAGGCTGTGGGAAATCAGGGAGTGATTTATATAAAGACACCATTCTCTCTTGCAGAGCTGCAGATGTGGAAAGACTCTGTTGGAAAGTATAGTGACAACCCAGAGAAAGTAGCCATACGGGTAGAGAGGGCTATAAGGGCTCAAAACCCTGATTGGGGAGACTTGAATGTGATGCTGGATGAATTACTAGATAGCACAGAAAGGGAGATGGTTAATAAAGCTGCCATAGATGCTATACAGGCCCAAATTGCAGCTGGAACTCTCCAAGGGATACCTAATGACATATACCCACTCGCTGACCCTGGCTGGGATCCCAATGTCCCTGAGCAAATGGCAAAATTAAAGCAGTTTCAGAAATGGGTGGTTTATGGGTTGAGATGTGGCCTTCCTAAAGTAGTGAATTTTTCTAAATTATTTGAGATCAAACAAAATCCAAATGAGACTCCTACAGAGTTTCTGAATAGACTGAAAGAGGCTGCACGGAAATACACAACTCTGAACTTCGAAGCACCTGATCAGAAGTACCAGCTAGCTTACATTTTTATGGGCCAATCAACAGATGATATAAGGAAAAAACTGCAAAAAAGGGGGGTAATGGATATAAGTGAGATGCTGAAAATAGCCTGGCAAGTATATCAGAACAGGGATTCAGTAGATAAGGACAAACAGAATAAGCCCCACCATAAGAAAAACCACAGTGAGGGAAAGTCATCCAACTCACCAAAGAGGGGACCCCGTTTTCCTCTAGCTGAGGACCAATGTGCCATTTGCAAGCAGAAGGGACACTGGAAAAATGAGTGTCCAGCACGGACAAAAAAGACACCCCCAGCTCCGGAACTAGCTGTGGATTATGATAGACAGCAATCGAGGGCATCACCCCCAGCGGATCCTTCAGTTATAGTTAAGCTGGGAAATGAGGATGTTGAATTTCTGGTTGACACAGGGGCGACCTATTCTGTATTAAATACTTTAAAAGGTAAACTGAGCCAAGAGACTGTGGATGTGGTAGGAGCCACCAGGGTAAGTGAAACATGGCCTTTCTTCCAACCTTTAAAATTCAAATTGGGAAAACACTGGGTGACACACCAGTTCCTGTATATGCCAAATTCACCAATGCCATTATTGGGCAGAGATTTATTAGAGAAATTAGAGGCAGAAATTAAATTCTCCAGAGACAGGGGGATAAAAGTCATAATTCCTGAATCTAAATTCATAGAAGCAGCAGCTATTCTTATACAGGAATGCCATGCAAAAATTCCCAAAGAAATAGAAGATGCTGTCAGTCCTATAGTATGGGCCAATGATATCCCTGGGAGATCCAAAAGAGCTGAACCTGTAAGTATTACACTCAAAGCAGGAGCTACACCGGTAAGGCAAAAACAATACCCTTTGAAATTAGCAGGTCGCAAAGGACTAGCACCCATAATTGAGAAGTTTCTCAAATTTGGGTTGCTAGTGGAATGTGAATCCAAGTATAACACCCCAATTATACCAGTGAAGAAAGCAGATGGTAAGAGTTATCGATTAGTGCAGGATCTAAGGGAGATTAACAAAATAACAGAGGACATACATCCAGTTGTAGCCAATCCCTACACACTTTTGACTACACTAACAGACGAATTAGGGTGGTTCACTGTTTTAGATCTTAAAGATGCCTTTTTCTGCATTCCTGTGCATAAGGACAGCCAAGAAATTTTTGCCTTTGAGTGGGAAAACCCTGAAACAGGAAGGAAGACCCAGCTCACCTGGACAGTCTTGGTTCAAGGCTACAAGAATAGTCCCACGCTATTTGGAAACCAGCTGGCAAAAGAACTGGAGGACTGGAGGAAACAGGAGCCAGGAGGAGTTGTTCTTCAGTATGTTGATGACATCCTAGTAGCAACCAGAACGCAAGATGAGTGTATCCAGCTAACCGTAAGTCTGTTGAACTTTTTGGGCGAGAGTGGTTATCGAGTCTTGAGAGAGAAGGCCCAGATTACCAGGGAAAGAGTAGTTTACCTGGGGCTGGAAATTTTCCGTGGACACCAACAACTCAGCAAAGAGCGGAAGGAAGCTATCTGTCGCCTTCCAGAGCCCCACACTGTGAGAGAAATGCAAGCCTTCCTGGGAATGGTAGGTTGGTGTCGCCTATGGATATCAAACTATGGACTGCTGGTAAAACCTCTGTATGAGGTCATTAAGGCAGCCGAAAAGGGAACAATCATGTGGACAGAAAGTGCAGGGGCTGCCTTCAAACAGTTGAAACGTTCCCTAATGTCAGCCCCAGCCTTGGGGCTGCCGGATTTGAATAAGCCTTTTGAACTCTTTATATATGAGTGACTGAATGCTGCTCTGGGAGTACTAGCACATCACCTTGGGGACCAGTGAAGAGCTGTAGCCTACTTTTCAAAACAGCTAGACAATGTTAGTCAAGGGTGGCCTGGATGCCTGAAAGCTGTGGCAGCAACTGTCCTCCTAATACAGGAGGCCCGTAAATTCACCCTTGGGCAGCACATTGTCGTGTATGTACCCCATGCAGTAATAACTGCTGGAACAGAAGGGGAATCACTGGCTATCCCCTAGCAGAATGCTGAAATATCAGTCTGTGTTGCTGGAACAGGATGCTGTTACTCTGAAAACAACATCTGTGGTAAACCCTGCAATGTTTTTGTCATCCACATTACTTGACAGCATGCCTGAACATGATTGTCTACAGACAATAGAGGAGACTTATTCTAGCAGACCAGACCTGAAGGACATTCCCCTGAAGAGCCCAGACTGGGAGCTATATACCGATGGAAGCAGCTTCATGAGAAATGGTAAGAGAATGACGGGATATGCTGTAACCACCACAGATCAAGTCATAGAGGCAAAAGCCTTGCCTCCAGATGTATCATCACAGAAAGCTGAACTCATTGCACTAACAAGGGCTCTAGAGCTGAGTGAGGGAAAGAAGGTAAACATCTGGACTGATTCCAAATATGCCTTCAGTGTTGTTCATGCCCACGGAGCTATCTGGAAGGAACGTGGCCTGCTGACTGCACAAGGTAATGAGATTAAGCATGCTGAACAGATTCTTGCACTTCTGCAGAGTATTTGGAAGCCAACAGAAGTAGCCATCATGCATTGCAAAGGCCATCAAAGAGGGAAGAAAGCCCCTGAACTGGGAAATTGCTTCGCCGATGAAGCAGCAAGAGGGGTTGCAGAAAAAGGCATTTTTGCAGTGATACCACAGAAAGAAATAGATTTGTCAGAGTTTACCCCAAAATACGATCAGGGGGATCACAAATTAATCAAGCACCTTAAGGCTGAGATCAAAGAAGGGGGGTGGGCTGTTACCTCAATGGGACAGGTTGTAGTTCCACCCTTCCTCCTTCGAGAAATAGCCCAGCGAGAGCATGAAAGTACTCACTGGGGAACAGAAAATCTTCTAAGACATCTTAGAAAGGTGGTAATAGGGAGAGGGATGACAGATATCGTGCAGTCTATAACCAGCAAGTGCGATACCTGTCGTAAAAACAATCCTGACATGAGCAAACGGGTTGTATTAGGGGTGACAAAAACAGGACATCTCCTGGGAGATTATTGGCAGATTGATTTTGCTGAGATGCCACGCAAAGAGGGATGTAAGTATATACTGGTACTGGCTGACACCTTCAGTGGATGGCCTGAAGCTTACCCCTGTCGTACTAACACAGCAAGAGAAGTAGTGAAAGCCTTGCTGAATCATATAATTCCAAGATTCGGGGTTCCTCTAGGAATGTCATCTGACAGGGGAACTCACTTTGTTGCAACGGTAGTTGGGGAAGTCAGCAGGGTTCTGGGAATTGCCTGGGACCTGCACACACCATACAGGCCCCAGGCAAGTGGCAAGGTTGAACGAATGAATGGAACCCTCAAAACCCAGATTTGTAAAATTTGTCAAGAAACATCCATGACCTGGGTCCAAGCCCTGCCAATAGCCTTGCTGAGAGCCTGCATACAGCCAAGGCGAAGGGACAATATAAGTCCCTATGAAATATTATATGGCAGGCCTTATCAGGCTCCACATATCCCGGGAGAGATTCATGTGAAGGGTAAAGCTGATTTGCAGAAGTACTTAATGGCTTTGAGTTCCACTTTGCAGAAGCTCCAGAGATTTATCGTGTTGTCCAGGCCAATAGGACTGGACATACCTGCTCATCAGTTCCAGCCCGGAGATTGGGTCTACATCAAGTGGTGGGACGGTGACCCCTTGCAAGCCAAGTGGAAAGGACCATTCCAAGTTTTGCTGACCACCCTCACTGCAATCAAAGTTGCCGGCAAGGGACCGTGGATCCACTATTCCAGAGTGAAGAAGGCTTCGGCTCCCGAGACCATCAAGAAAGCAAAGACTGATACAGATCAGGAGGATGGGGTTTAAATTGTTCTTTACGTGTCTGTTATCTGCCCAAATGGTAACTATGACTCAGGGTTTGTCCCATGATTTACACAAGGCTGTAGTCCAAAATGTGTCTAGGAACAATTGCTGGATCTGTACCCAGATACCACCTCTAGATGAAAATGGTCACTGGCCACTAATTGGCATCCTAATGGAAGAAAACCGTACTGAAAGGTGGGAACCAATCAATAGTACCCTTTTTCCTCATATACCCCTGAGCAGCCTGATAGAATGTGGGAACTACACTGTTCCCTGTGCAGTGGTAAATGCCACAGGAAAGGCCATTCTTCCTCCATATTGTAGTCACACCAAATTCAGAGAAATAATAGACCCAAGGATTGCAGCAAAAATGAAATTGACAGGGTGGAGACAGGCTATACCATTTGGGACGGGGTTGTATTGGATATGCGGTAATGAAGCCTGGAAAATCCTGCCTGTAAATAAAGATCAGGCTTGTGCCCTTGGGGCTGTGGTCCCAAATATAACAATATTTGATCATCTCGAAAACCCAAACAGAGTAAAAAGATCACTTAATCCCCTCATAGAGCATCCCACACTTTTCCATACTATAGTCAGAGCTCTCGTTCCCTCTCTTGGAGTGATGGAATTGGAAAGGGCGATTGTAAACATCTCAGGTGTTGTTGAAAGTATGGAAAGGCATGCTGCAGATGCAATTTCAGGCTTACAAGAGGAAGTTGACAGTATGTCCCGTGCAGTTATGCAGCACCGGATAGCTCTTAATTTTATACTGGCTGCACAAGGAAGTGTATGTGCTATTGTTAACACCACCTGTTGTTCTTATGTGGACCAAAGTGGAAGGGTTAGAAAAGATGTGAATGAAATTTGGAAGGGAACTCAAATTTTGCATGAAATAGCTTCCAAAAATGACACCTTAAAATTTGACCAGATCTTTGACACCCTTACCTCATGGTTACCAAACTGGGCCTGGATAAGAGAAACATTTATAGTAGTTGTAATTGTAGTTATCATCTGTATAGTAGCCTGCATGTCGGCCGGTTGTGTAAACCGATACTGTGGGTAATGTAGAATACAGTAAGGTAGAGTAGAGACTAGACAAAGTAGAATCTTGTTAGTCTCTAAAAGGGGGGAAATGATGCCTGAAGGATTTTTTCTGCTTTTCTCCTGAATATTTCTTACACTGTTCCCTATATTCACAAGTATTAGCATGCATACTTGTGATGCCTTAGGTGATAGTTTAGCCTGGTTTCATGGTGTTTAGAGGCCGGTAGACTAAACACCCCTGAAACCGCGTAGAGTTAGAGACCAAACACCCTGTTTTCGTGAGCCCTCAAGGTCTCCTAGTAGGATAGATTTTGTAAACTAGAAGTTAGCCCACCCCGGCCCCTTATTGGGCCCTCTGGTTAGATATGCTAATGTGTAGAGTCTTTAATTATATACTCTATTGGAGGGAGGGGGCTTTTGCGGCGTGTTCTACCTGGACGGCAGAAGCCATCGAACGGGATCCTATTAAAATACCGAGGTAAACAACCCCCAACCCTGTAACCGTGTCTGAGCCTTTATTTCCTAAGACCAGAAAAAGGCATCAAACACCTCAGCCCGACGCAGACTAGCGGAGCCCACCGCCGGCTCCCCGAGGAAGCCTCCCCGATCGGAACGCTGACAGTTTCTCAGGGTCGCGCTAGCGCTCTGCCACCGGGATCAGAGCGGGATTAAGAAGCAGGGAACGCAACAAGTGGCGCCCCGAACTGGGACTTTGATTTTTCGTGGTTCCCTGTGAGCGACCCTGACCGCTGCAGCGATTGGGACTGCGCCTTGGGGAGTCACTTCCCCTGAAGAGGACCTCCACGTTCTAGTGGTGGACTTGGAAGGGGGGTCAGTAACCCTTCTGGAGCGATCGCGCTAGCTGAAGCGGACTGACCAGCCCGAAGACCCTTACTCTTTTGGATTTCTTTTTCCCCTGGAGCCGGTGTCGGCAGCCGACGCCAGGATCGAGGAACCAGGATCCGCGACGAAGGCGGTGAAGTTCGCCGTCCGCGATAAGCGGCGGGAATCAGGCTCGAAGGAGAGTTTTTAGTTTCCTCGTACAGTTTCAAAAGAGTAAGGAGGCTCCAATTCGGAGACAATGGGTATTAAGTTGTTCCGGCCGGAGCAGGAGTTCTATATCCAAGTTAAAGAAACCCTGAAGTTAAAAAACAGGAAAGTTAATAAGAGGGCTTGGAAACGTTTTGTTAAGTGGATTTTTGTTTATGTTCCTTCTGCTTCTGCTTCTTCTGTTAAGATTCTGGGTTTTTGCGACTTAGTGGGAAAACGTTTATGGAGAATGGAGAGAGGGGGTGATGTTTCTGTTCGAGAATTTTTCCCGTTGATGATTTTAATTTGTGATGTTTTGCGTACTTGTCGGGAAAGTTTGGAATCCCCGATTCACCCACCCCATGTTCCTAATTCCCCTTTTCCCAATCCCTCTTCCCCGCCGCAGGGAAGCTCGCCCCTCGGTTCCCCTCGCTATGAGACTGATTCCCCCATAGCGAACTCTACCCCAAACCCTGTCTCCGAGCCCTCAGTCCCAGTTGCGCCGGCTGCGCTCCCCCACAGTTCTACTTTACAAAATAGCTGTGATTTTAAAAATGACGGCGGCGTCATGGCGCCGTGCAGCCACCCTTGCGCCGACTGCGCATCCTCACACCGAAAGCCCGCGAACTCTCCCAGCTCCTCCCATGGTTCCTCCCCCTTCGCGTCGGTTGCCCCTGCATCGGGTTCCCCCCCCGCGGCCAATGATGTCTTTGCGTCGGGTCCCTCCCCTTGCGCCGGAGGTCCCCGGCCCTGCCCAAGGGAGGTCCCCGCCCCACCGTGCGCCTGGACTGCCCATACCAACTGCAGTCCCGCCCCTAACCTCCGCCCACTTCCAGATTCCCACGCCATCCCTTTCAGTTCCCACGACTGGGGACCCAGAAGCAGAGAGGCTGGAGCCTGCGGTGCGGCCGGTGAGTTAAGCCCTGTAGTGGCGCCGGTGATGTACAACCGGCAGGGTAACAAACCCCGATGGGAACCACTGTCACCTGCAGCCTTGTGAGAGCTTTGCAAGGTAGAGAGAGAGTTTGGGAGAGATTCTCCTTACTTTAAAAGTGTACTGAATTCCACCTTTAATGCAGTGGTGCTGGTCCCATCTGATATAAAAACAATCATGACAAGTATTTTAGTTGAGGCTCAGTATTGGGTGTGGGAAAAGATGTGGAAGCGGCAGCTTCAAAACCTGCTGGACGGTTACAAAAGGGACCCAAACAAAGCCACTCTCACCCTTGATCACCTTTGTGGGGAGGGAAATCAAACAAAACCAATAGATCAAGCCACCAACATCCCTGAGGATGTCTTAAGAGACATTGGCCAAGCAGCAAAACGACTCTACTTAGTATGCCTTCGCTCACTGCCCCTGTGCAAAGTTATTCAGCCATCCGGCAAAGCTCAGACGAGACTTTTGTGAGTTTTGTGGAAAGGCTCAGAGAGGCCGTGAGCAGGCAGATCTCAGACCCAAATAATTTAAAAGAACTATTACGCACAGTAGCCCAAGAGAACGCCAATGCCGCCTGCAGACAACTTTTAAACCTCCTCCCCCCAGATCCACCCCCCACCATCGAACATCGGATAGAAATGTGTATGAGAGTCAGGCCAACTCCACCAGATCAACCACAGAGACACTCCCCTAAGAGAATAATCGGAGCCACCTCAGTCCATGAACAATCTAAGAGCAGATGGAAATGTTTTAATTGTGGTTCCTCAGATCACTTGAAAAGAGAGTGCCCTCATCCAATGAAATTCTCTAATCATCCTCCACCTAAGTCTTCCACAGGCTCCCGGACACCACAACAACATTCCTGTTGCCACCACCAGCCTCTGCCAGCACCAACGCGACAGACACCACATACTCCATCTCATTCAGGAAACGCGTCAGGGAGCGCGGACCAGCACCGCGCTCCTCAAATAAATTAAAAGCTGACTCTACTGTGTCCTGCTCTCCATCACCACCCATGCCACTGGAAACACCATCAGAGGCGATCCTGAATGACCAGTTACTTGGACCACGACGGCTGAAGTTGGTAAGTGTCACAACTTTCCACTTTGACACCACAGCATTCACCCACATAAAAGTCACCACCAAAGAAGACATTTTAGAAAGGACAGACATTCTCATAGTGGGCAACTCTTTGAGAGGTCCACCCGAGCTTTTTATTCTCCCTGAAATAATAACCATCAGACCGGGAGAAAGCTTTTTAATTTCTGTATACTGCAACAACCCACCTTTTTATATTCCAAAGTGGACCGAAATTGCACAAGCCATCATCCTTCCACCACACTTCCCCAGAGATGTAAAAACACCCTGCATCTACTGGACAAAAGTAGTGGGGGAAGACAAGCCACACCTAGATTGTGTGTTGAGGAATGGTAATATGTCAACCTACCGAAATGGACTTATAGATACTGGAGCAGATGTTACGGTGATTTCCCAGACTGAGTGGCCATCACACTGGGGTTTAAAATCAGTCCCAGGTCATCTAAATGGAGTAGGAGGATCAGTTCCTTCAAAACAAAGCACAGGAAACATCACCGCTGAAGGACCTGGAGGGAGAATGGCCACTGTCCAACCTTTTGTAATTCCCTCTGGATTCACCCTGTGGGGACGAGACGTTTTATCCCAGTGGGGAACAAAGCTGGAAATCCCCCCAACACCGAGGGATTTTCAGTAAAGGCCGCTGCTGTGCGCACCACGCCATCCTTGAAATGGACCACCGATAAGCCGGTGAAGGTGGAGCAGTGGCCCCTTCCTGCTGACAAATTGCGCATCCTTGAGGAACTTGTAGAAGAACAACTTGCGAAAGGGCTCATAACGCTGACCGATAGCCCGTGGAACTCCCTGGTCTTTGTTATCCGCAAGGCTGGCAAGGACCGGTGGAGACTCCTTCATGGTTTAAGAGAGATCAATAAGGTGATCGTTGAGATGGGCCCACTCCAACCTGGCCTTCTGTCTCCCACAATGCTCCCCCGAAGATGGCCTTTAGCAGTCATTGTCATAAAAGACTGCTTCTTTTCTATTCCATTACATCCAGACGACGCTCCAAAGTTTGCTTTCTCAGTCCCCAGTGTCAACAGGGGAGCCCCCATGCGGCGCTACCATTGGAAAGTACTCCCCCAGGGAATGGTTAACTCCTCTGTGCTTTGCCAACGGTACGTCGCTAGGGTGCTCTCGCCCGTGAGAAAGTCATTTCCTAGAGCCAGGATTCTACATTACTTGGATGATGTCTTAGTTTGTGCCCCAAATAGACAGTACCTAGAAGAAGCTCTGTCAGCCACCATCAGAGCCATCGAGGGTGCCGGGATGGAAGTGCACCCGGACAAAGTTCAACGTGTTTGTCCGTGGGTGTACCTTGGCTTCCGCATCTCGGAGATGACCGTCGCTCCCCAGCAGCTGGAGATTCAAGACGACCCAAAGACTCTCCGTGAACTACATCAACTGTGCGGATCCATCAATTGGATCCGGCCACTGCTGGGTTTGACAACGGCCGACCTCGCCCCTCTCTTCCAACTGCTACGAGGCAGCGAGAGACTTGACACTCCGAAAGTCATCACCGTGGAAGCCAAAGGAGTCATCCAAAAGGTCCAACGTGCACTCTCCACCCGACAAGCCCACAGGACGGACCCAGACCTTCCGTTCCACCTGGTCATACTCGGGAAAACACCCAGGTACCATGGTCTAATATTTGAGTGGGATGGAGGGAGAAAAGACTCACTACTCATCATAGAGTGGGTCTTCCTCCCACATCAACCGTCCAAGAGTATTTCAACGCCACAGGAACTGGTGGCAAAACTTACAAAGAGAGCAAGAGTCAGGCTCCATACCCTTGCAGGGTGCGATTTTGTGTGCATGCATGTACCTTGGAAGCTGGAGGATTTTGAAGATGTAATTAAAACCAATGAATCCCTCCAGCTAGCTCTAGACAGCTATACCAGTCAAATTAGTGGTCACAAGTTAAAACATCCACTTTTTAATACTGACTTCCATTTGGCTCCCAAATTTCTTCTTAGCAAAACACCAATAAAAGACGCTCTTACGATTTTTACCGATGGCTCTGGATCCTCTCACAAGTCAGTCTCAACTTGGAAGGATCCAAAGACTATGAAATGGGACTCTGATGTCCGTGTGGTAGAAGGATCCCCACAGATTGCCGAGCTAGCCGCCGTCGTGAGAGTGTTTGAGAGGTTCTCAGAACCTCTGAATTTGGTCACTGATTCAGCATATGCAGCTGGTATAGTCCTCAGAGCTGAGCATGCCCTTTTGAAAGAAGTTGCTAACCCAAGGTTGTTTAGCTTGCTCTCGAGACTGGTTTACCTGTTGTCCCATCGAGAGCAACCGTATCATGTTATGCACACAAGAGCGCACACTGACTTGCCAGGCTTTATTGCTGAGGGCAATAGAAGGGCAGACGCCTTGGCCATGGCCGTGCGCATGGCCAACACGCCAGACATCTTTAACCAAGCCAAGCTCTCTCATCAGTTCTTCAATCAAAACGCTCCTGCCCTCCAGAGAATGTTCCATCTTCCTCTGGAGCAGGCAGGAGCAATCATGGCGACATGTCCTTCTTGCCAAAGATACCAAATCCCCTCACTATACCATGGGGAAAATCCACGCGGATTGGAGAGCTGCCAAGTGTGGCAGACCGATATTACACATTTCACCCCCTTTGGAAAACAAAAGTACATTCACGTCTCTGTTGACACATTCTCCGGCGCAGTGTACGCCTCTGTACACACCAGAGAAAAATCCAAAGACGTGACCAGGCACTGGTCAATGGTGTTCTCAGCATTAGGCACACCTGTTGCGTTCCCTGCTTCTTAATCCCACTCTGATCCCGGCGGCAGAGCGCTAGCACGACCCTGAGAAGCTGTCCCCGTTCTGATTGGGGAAGCTTCCTCGGGGAGCCGGCGGTGGGCTCCGCTAGTCTGCGTCGGGCTGAGGTGTTGGTGCCCTCAGAGCACTGCAGGATAGCAAAGAACTACCCAAAGAAGGAGGACTCTTAGTATGAGGGTTCGGCAGGTTTATTACCCCCAAGGGAGCTCAGGGACTAAGAGTCCCGAATAGCTCATGACATGGGTATTTGTTGAAGGTTGGATTTAGTTCTTTTCCTCAGGAATTTTTTCTCCCATGGGTTGCTAGGACACAAATGACTGGGTACTTAAGAGAAACAAAGCACAAGGCTAGAGCCTTTCTCCTTGGCAGGGTGGGGTAGAATTGCCCCTCATGGAAGCAGGGCTTGACAACACAAGATTTGGAGAGACTGAAAAGCAAGGGCAGGGGGGAGGTCACGCTCTCTTGCTCGGGACCCTCGGAGCTGGATGGTCAGAGCTGCTGTCTGCTGAACCCACGGCCCCTGAGAAGCCAGCGCGGAGCTGCCGGTCTGTCTGCTGTGAGTCTCTGCCCTCTGCCCCATCGGGAGCCGACCTACCTGACACCAGCCCGCTCCGAGTTTTTGTCCGCTACATTGTAGCTGGGCTTCCCCTGCACGTCCAGACCTCTTGCCGTCCAAGCTCCCTGTGTCCGGGGATCCTGCTGTGGCACCGACACCAGCTGCCCTCCCGAGGGTCTGAAGAACAAAGGCTCTCCTCCATCCTTCCGTGCTTCGGGCAGCTGCCATTTGCCGTGTGCTTCCTGAGTTCACGCCAGAGCGTCCCCTGCAGCCACCGGGGAATCATCACACCCAGAGCTCCCCCTGCAGACACCGGGGAACCATCACACCCAGAGCGCCCCCTGCAGGCTGTGACTGGAACTGCACCAAAGGGAAAAGGTGCCTGAACCCAAGCAGGCTGCCACTGGGTTTCTGGTTCTGTTTGTTGGTTAATGTTATAGTTGTTGTTATTTGTCATCTTTGTTTTAGATATTAGTAAAGAACTGTTATTCCTATTCCCATATCTTTGCCTGAGAGCCTCTTAATTTCAAATTTATAATAATTCGGAGGGAGAGGGGTTACAGTTTCCCATTCCAAGGGAGGCTCCTGCCTTCCTTAACAGACACCTGTCTTTCAAACCAAGACAGATTTTGGCGCCCAACGTGTGGCCCGAGGGCATCGAGCGGAAAAAGGATAACAGTTCTTGAGTAACACAGTTTTTGTGTGCTGGATATTGGAATTTCATTAGGTTGCACCATGTGGTCTAGCTTATCCCGGTTCGTATGGCAAGTGGTCACAGCTGTTTCTCTCCCATTTGCAGCCCTGTATCTAAATATGGGCCCTATAACTAAGGCTACGGTGGCTGTTGTACAGTTTGTGTTTTGGGTCGATAAGGTGAGGAATTCATGGATTTTCAACTTCCTCTGGAAGGCAGGCATGTGGATTCAGAGCTACCACACACTAATGACATGTTTTCAGAGTTACTTTAATAATCGTACCTACTGCGAGGAAGTGACACCAAAAGAAATGTTCTCACAACCCCTCACCCAGCTCTTTGGGCCTATCCCGCCAATCTTCGAGGGGTTCAAATCTTCTTTAGATGCTAATGATACCATACAGTGGCTGGTGTTGCTGATAGGCCTGCTCTATTTAGCATTCAGGGATAAGGGGGGTCTGACTTGGATAGCCACTCTGACATCTACCCCAGACAATAGGGATGAAGCCCCAGAACCTGACATGGCCCCAAGGACTAGAGATGCTGCCACAGAACCTGACACGGCCCCAGAGACTAGGGATGCTGCCACAGAACCTGACATGGCCCCAGAGACTAGGGACACCGTCCCAGAATCTGGCATTGCCCCAGACACTAGGGATGCTGCTACAGAGTCTGACCCAACCCCACAACCCACCTCAGAAACAAACTACCCAGATTGGATGGGGGTCCTGGTGAAGGAGATACGCGAGATGGGCCAAGTGCTGAAGGAATACACTTGCCCAGCTGGTGGGAAACCCTCCCCCTACCCCAAAGAGGGAGAGACTAATGGGCTAGTAGAAGAACCCAGGGACGTTACAACTGCTCCGACTCCAGTCAGACCAGAAGGGCAGCCACAGCCAGCAGCAGTCGCCCCTGTGGGAAAAAGGAAGACTAAGGTCTAAACAGAGCAGCCAGTGAGTAATGATTGGGAAGCAGGGCCCTCTCAACCAGTAGGGAGGCCAAGGATTGAAATCACTACTGAGTCCCTGGGGTATGACAGTCTCTGTAATCTACAAAAAGACATTGTGCGACGGGGTCGTGAGACTTTTACAACCTGGTTACTTCGGGTCTGGGACCTTATGGGTATGGACGTGCAGCTGGATAGTGTTGAGGCAAGGCAGTTGGGACCTTTTACCCATGACTTGGGGGTGGATCAGGTATTCGGAAGAGACGAAGGGCCCCTGTCTCTCTGGGAACGGCTTTTAATAAGTGTAAGAGAGAAGTTTGTCAACAGGGAGAGAATGCAAGAGTATCATCATAGAAGACCATGGAAGACCCTTGAGGAGGGAATCCAACAGCTGAGGGAGGTGGCAGTATTGGAGGTACTCTTTGGGAGGGATGGACAACATGATAATGACCCCGACAGGGTCAAGTGTACAGGGCAAATGTTGTGGAACCTGGCAAAGCTAGGGCCCTCCCAATACACCATCTTCATTGCAACAATTAATGCTGATGACAACCGAGAGACAGTGGGCTCCATAGCCACCAAACTCAGGAATTATGATAGTATGATCAGTGGCCCAATACAGGCTCAGGTTTTTGCTGTGGTCAAAGACCTCAGAGAGGAGATGAGGGAGGTGAGGGAGGAGATGAGGATGATGAGTGCGGCACCAGTGCGAGTCACAAGCCCCAAAGTCAGAGCGCAGCGCCCCCCAGCCAGGGAGAGAGGGTACACCCCACGATCTGAGCTGTGGTTCTTCCTGTGTGATCACGGGGAAGACAGGAGGAAGTGGGAATAGAAACCCACTGCTGCCCTGGCAGCACGGGTACAGCAACTCAAGGAGAGAAATACTAACCGAGGCGGGGGGTCGACTAAAGTGAAGGTAGCCTCAGCCTCCCGTGACTGCGATGCCAGATATTACAGAAGGGAGGACAATCTGTTGGATCCCCTCGAGGGGACCTCTACTATGTATGCCCAGGGAAGAAATGATAACCAGAGCTAGAGGGGCCCTGCCTCTAGCCAGGAAGAGGCACGGGAAAACCGGGTCTTTTGGACAGTGTGGATCCGATAGCCTGGCACATCAGAGCCACAAAAATATGAAGCGTTAGTTGATACTGGTGCGCAGTGTACCTTAATTCCATCGAGACGTGGGGGCGGAACCTGTTTCTATTGCCGGGGTGACAGGGGGATCACAGCAATTAACTTTGTTGGAAGCCGAGGTGAGCCTGATCAGGAAGGAGTGGCAGAAACACCCCATTGTGACTGGGCCAGAGGCCCCGTGTATTCTGGGCATAGACTTCCTCCGGAATGGCTATTACAAAGACTCAAAAGGGCTCAGGTAGGCTTTCGTAATAGCGGCTGTGGAGGCAGAGGGCATCAGGCAACTAAACACCTTCCCTGGACTATCGGAAAATCCAACTGCAGTGGGACTCCTGAGAGTAAAAGAGCAAGAAGTGCCAATTGCCACCTCGACAGTGCACCGCCGGCAGTACTGGACGAATCGAGACGCCGTGATCCCCATCCACAAGATGATCCGCGACCTGGAAAGCCAAGGAGTGGTTAGTAAAGCCCACTCACCCTTCAACAGCCCCATCTGGCCTGTGCGCAAGTCTGACGGGGAATGGAGATTGACTGTGGACTATCGTGGCTTGAATGAAGTGACTCCATCATTGAGTGCTGCCGTGCCAGACATGCTGGAGCTCCAGTACGAGCTGGAGTCCAAGGCAGCAAAATGGTATGCCACCATTGACATTGCCAATGCGTTCTTCTCCACCCCTCTGGCAGCAGAGTGCAGGCCTCAGTTCGCCTTCACCTGGAGGGGTGTGCAATATACCTAGAATCAGTTACCCCAGGGGTGGAGGCACAGTCCCACGGTCTGCCATGGACTGATCCAGGCTGCACTGGAAAAGGGTGAGGCTCCAGAGCATCTCCAATACATCGATGACATCATTGTGTAGGGGAACACGGCAGCAGAGGTATTTGAGAAAGGAGAGAAGATCATCATGATCCTCCTGGAAGCCGGTTTTGCCATCAAGAAGAGCAAAGTCAAGGGATGGAGAGACCCAATGCACACCTCAAGGAGATCTTGTTTTCGGGTAAGCTACTTATGACCCTGCACTTGTATCTGTATCTGCATGTATGTATATACCTCGAAGGTTTAAATTTGATGTAAGGTGTTTGCATGGGAAAAAAATTTTGGGGTGGAGAATGTTGAAGGTTAGATTTAGTTCTTTTCCTCAGGTATTTTTTCTCCCATGGGTTGCTAAGACACAAATGACTGGGTACTTAAGAGAAACAAAGCACAAGGCTAAAGCCTTTCTCCTTGGCAGGGTGGGGTAGAATTGCCCCTCATGGAAGCAGGGCTTGACAACACAAGATTTGGAGAGACTGAAAAGCAAGGGCAGGGGGGAGGTCACGCTCTCTTGCTCGGGACCCTCGGAGCTGGATGGTTGGAGCTACTGTCTGCTGAACCCACGGCCCCTGAGAAGCCAGCGCGGAGCTGCCGGTCTGTCTGCTGTGAGTCTCTGCCCTCTGCCCCATCGGGAGCCGACCTACCTGCCACCAGCCCGCTCCGAGTTTTTCCATTTCAAGGATGGGGTCCATTTCAAGGATGGCGTGGTGCGCACAGCAGCGGCCTTTACTGAAAATCCCTCGGTGTTGGGGGGATTTCCAGCTTTGTTCCCCACTGGGATAAAACGTCTCGTCCCCACAGGGTGAATCCAGAGGGAATTACAAAAGGTTGGACAGTGGCCATTCTCCCTCCAGGTCCTTCAGCGGTGATGTTTCCTGTGCTTTGTTTTGAAGGAACTGATCCTCCTACTCCATTTAGATGACCTGGGTCTGATTTTAAACCCCAGTGTGATGGCCACTCAGTCTGGGAAATCACCGTAACATCTGCTCCAGTATCTGTAAGTCTATTTAGGTAGGTTGACATATTACCATTCCTCAACACACAATCTGGGTGTTGCTTGTCTTCCCCCACTACTTTTGTCCAGTAGATGCAGGGTGTTTTTACATCTCTGGGGAAGTGTGGTGGAAGGATGATGGCTTGTGCAATTTCGGTCCACTTTGGAATATAAAAAGGTGGGTTGTTGCAGTATACAGAAATTAAAAAGCTTTCTCCCGGTCTGATGGTTATTATTTCAGGGAGAATAAAAAGCTCGGGTGGACCTCTCAAAGAGTTGCCCACTATGAGAATGTCTGTCCTTTCTAAAATGTCTTCTTTGGTGGTGACTTTTATGTGGGTGAATGCTGTGGTGTCAAAGTGGAAAGTTGTGACACTTACCAACTTCAGCCGTCGTGGTCCAAGTAACTGGTCATTCAGGATCGCCTCTGATGGTGTTTCCAGTGGCATGGGTGGTGATGGAGAGCAGGACACAGTAGAGTCAGCTTTTAATTTATTTGAGGAGCGCGGTGCTGGTCCGCGCTCCCTGACGCGTTTCCTGAATGAGATGGAGTATGTGGTGTCTGTCGCGTTGGTGCTGGCAGAGGCTGGTGGTGGCAACAGGAATGTTGTTGTGGTGTCCGGGAGCCTGTGGAAGACTTAGGTGGAGGATGATTAGAGAATTTCATTGGATGAGGGCACTCTCTTTTCAAGTGATCTGAGGAACCACAATTAAAACATTTCCATCTGCTCTTAGATTGTTCATGGACTGAGGTGGCTCCGATTATTCTCTTAGGGGAGTGTCTCTGTGGTTGATCTGGTGGAGTTGGCCTGACTCTCATACACATTTCTATCCGATGTTCGATGGTGGGGGGTGGATCTGGGGGGAGGAGGTTTAAAAGTTGTCTGCAGGCGGCATTGGCGTTCTCTTGGGCTACTGTGCGTAATAGTTCTTTTAAATTATTTGGGTCTGAGATCTGCCTGCTCACGGCCTCTCTGAGCCTTTCCACAAAACTCACAAAAGTCTCGTCTGAGCTTTGCCGGATGGCTGAATAACTTTGCACAGGGGCAGTGAGCGAAGGCATACTAAGTAGAGTCGTTTTGCTGCTTGGCCAATGTCTCTTAAGACATCCTCAGGGATGTTGGTGGCTTGATCTATTGGTTTTGTTTGATTTCCCTCCCCACAAAGGTGATCAAGGGTGAGAGTGGCTTTGTTTGGGTCCCTTTTGTAACCGTCCAGCAGGTTTTGAAGCTGCCGCTTCCACATCTTTTCCCACACCCAATACTGAGCCTCAACTAAAATACTTGTCATGATTGTTTTTATATCAGATGGGACCAGCACCACTGCATTAAAGGTGGAATTCAGTACACTTTTAAAGTAAGGAGAATCTCTCCCAAACTCTCTCTCTACCTTGCAAAGCTCTCACAAGGCTGCAGGTGACAGTGGTTCCCATCGGGGTTTGTTACCCTGCCGGTTGTACATCACCGGCGCCACTACAGGGCTTAACTCACCGGCCGCACCGCAGGCTCCAGCCTCTCTGCTTCTGGGTCCCCAGTCGTGGGAACCGAAAGGGATGGCGTGGGAATCTGGAAGTGGGCGGAGGTTAGGGGCGGGACTGCAGTTGGTATGGGCAGTCCAGGCGCACGGTGGGGCGGGGACCTCCCTTGGGCAGGGCCGGGGACCTCCGGCGCAAGGGGAGGGACCCGACGCAAAGACATCATTGGCCGCGGGGGGGGAACCCGATGCAGGGGCAACCGACGCGAAGGGGGAGGAACCATGGGAGGAGCTGGGAGAGTTCGCGGGCTTTCGGTGTGAGGATGCGCAGTCGGCGCAAGGGTGGCTGCACGGCGCCATGACGCCGCCGTCATTTTTAAAATCACAGCTATTTTGTAAAGTAGAACTGTGGGGGAGCGCAGCCGGCGCAACTGGGACTGAGGGCTCGGAGACAGGGTTTGGGGTAGAGTTCGCTATGGGGGAATCAGTCTCATAGCGAGGGGAACCGAGGGGCGAGCTTCCCTGCGGCGGGGAAGAGGGATTGGGAAAAGGGGAATTAGGAACATGGGGTGGGTGAATCGGGGATTCCAAACTTTCCCGACAAGTACGCAAAACATCACAAATTAAAATCATCAACGGGAAAAATTCTCGAACAGAAACATCACCCCCTCTCTCCATTCTCCGTAAACGTTTTCCCACTAAGTCACAAAAACCCAGAATCTTAACAGAAGAAGCAGAAGCAGAAGGAACATAAACAAAAATCCACTTAACAAAACGTTTCCAAGCCCTCTTATTAGCTTTCCTGTTTTTTAACTTCAGGGTTTCTTTAACTTGGATATAGAACTCCTGCTCCGGCCGGGACAACTTAATACCCATTGTCTCCGAATTGGAGCCTCCTTACTCTTTTGAAACTGTACGAGGAAACTAAAAACTCTCCCCCGAGCCTGATTCCCGCCGCTTATCGCGGACGGCGAACTTCACCGCCTTCGTCGCGGATCCTGGTTCCTCGATCCTGGCGTTGGCTGCCGACACCGGCTCCAGGGGAAAAAGAAATCCAAAAGAGTAAGGGTCTTCGGGCTGGTCAGTCCGCTTCAGCTAGCGTGATCGCTCCAGAAGGCGTACTGACCCCCCCTTCCAAGTCCACCACTAGAACGTGGAGGTCCTCTTCAGGGGAAGTGACTCCCCAAGGCGCAGTCCCAATCGCTGCAGCGGTCAGGGTCGCTCACAGGGAACCACGAAAAATCAAAGTCCCAGTTCGGGGCGCCACTTGTTGTGTTCCCTGCTTCTTAATCCCGCTCTGATCCCGGCGGCAGAGCGCTAGCGCGACCCTGAGAAACTGTCCGCGTTCCGATCGGGAAGGCTTCCTCGGGGAGCCGGCGGTGGGCTCCGCTAGTCTGCGTCGGGCTGAGGTGTTGGTGCCCTCAGAGCACTGCAGGATAGCAAAGAACTACCCAAAGAAGGAGGACTCTTAGTATGAGGGTTCGGCAGGTTTATTACCCCCAAGGGAGCTCAGGGACTAAGAGCCCCGAATAGCTCATGACATGGGTATTTAAGGGAGGGATAACATCCAATAATCTGAGGGTGCAGGGGCAATACAAGGGAGGGTCCAGGGTGCGTAGTCAAATGAGGTTTAGGGAGGGGAGGAGGGGGGAAGAGAGAACAACGAATGAACAACCGGGTAACAGGGAATGTTCCAGAACTGGGATACATAACAGACAAATCAAGGAACCAATAGCAGGAACTTGGGGTTCGTGGCTTGGTGGTCTAAACCATTGTCTCTGGCAGCTCAGGGGGGAAATTCTCTGTCTGTGGAACATGCCACCAGAGGTCTTCATCCTCTGCAAGTCTATGGAGGGACTCTAATCCTTCCTGGTTCAGAACCACTGCTACACTCCCCTAAAGAAATTAAAACAGATAACGGACCAGCGTACAGGTCAAAAAAGGTACAAGAATTTCTGCAGACATGGGGAATCAGACACCTCACGGGCATACCCCACTCCTCCACGGGCGAATCAATTGTCGAAAGAACACACCAAGATATAAAACGGATCCTTGAACAGCAACGGGAAGAAACAGAAGGACAGACGCCCTTTGAGCACCTCTGTAGGGCTCTTTTTACCCTCAGCTTTTTAAATTGCTCAGCAAAAGAGCCCGTTCCCCCCGTGTTCCGGCACTTCACTTATTCGATCCAGGCCAAATTAAAGGAACAACCACTGGTGCTCTTCAAGGACCCGCAAAGTAGACAAAATGTGCGACCGGTTCGACTCATTGTGTGGGGGAGGGGATATGCTTGTGTCTCCACTCCAGAGGGACCGTGCTGGATCCCAGGCCGAGACATCAAGCCGTACCGAGAACGCCCACCAGAACAGACCCGGATGACTCTACCAACAGACGCTGCCCCACAGAGATCAGCGTGGAAGAGAAGGAAAAAGAAGACTCCAGACTTCAACAGCGATCAAGAAGATCGAGGAGAACGAGAGGAGATCAACTATATACAAGGAAGAGACTTTCAGATTTACATCCTATACCCAGCTTGTGAGAGTCTCCCCTCCGAGCAACCAGATCCTTTCGTCCTCACCGAGACCCTTCTTTTTGATACCTTCCCCTTGGATTCTCCCCAAACCTGCCCCATGTACCTCCCAGACCCCAACCTCCCGTACCCCGATCATCCCCAGTCTTGTTGTGGAGAGACAGGGAGGGAGAGAGAGACAATGCTTTAATAATGTTTGTTTGTTTTATTGCAGCCAACCCAAGACCCCCCAAAGATGAGACCATCCGTTGATGTCCTGCTGCCAGTTGCCTTGCTGGTCCTGTTATCGCCCTGGGCAAACCCGTGGCTGGTTCAACAACCTAGAGAGAACATTTGGGTTACTCTAGCAAAATCGATTGGCCAAAGCGAGTTTTGTTTGAACACCGGAGCCGCTGGAAACCCTTTAACAACCTGTCTAGTGGGAATTCCAATGTCAATCGCAGAAGTCTTTGGAGGACAACTGAATCTCACCTTGATCCGCAGATGGAACACGTGGACGCAAGCTTTACCATCCACACACACTGACCCTCAAGAATTGGACCTGGTAGGGTCAGCCCAACCAAAATTCTGTATACAATTTGGCCCAAAAGTTCCTGTAAGCCTCCATCAAAAGAGAACATTTGTAATGTATCATGTTAAGAAACTCTCGACCATGTCGAGACTCCGGGACCCCCCCCATAAACCCCTCCTCACCCCAAAACCTACAATCCCAGCCGACCCAGATGTCTTGCCCAATGATAAAAAACTATATTCAGAATTGAATTGGTTCGAATTTGCGAACAAAATACAATCGGCGCCCATATTGTTCCCAAGAGAACTCCCCAAAGGGATGTTCTTGATCTGCGGTGATAGGGTGTGGGCAGGGATTCCCTCTCGCCTGAGTGGGGGCCCGTGCACAATTGGCCGTTTATCTACCCTAACACCGGGAAGGACTGAATTGTTAGCCTGGAGAAACGACACCAATCACGACCGACAAAAAAGAGCCACCCTTGAATTAGACCAAAAATGCAATAGTAGTGTCGTCTCCTGGTCCTTTTCCAAAAGGGTCGCAGCCTCGATATTTCTACCGTGGGTGGCAGCTGCAAAAGCCCTAGGTGAGCTTAGCCACCTGGAGTGTTGGGTAGCTAAACAAACCAATTTGACACCTCAGACACTAGCAGACCTCCTATCAGATGAAGTCATCAGACAGGCCACACTACAAAACCGCACAGCCATTGATTTTTTGCTCCTTGCCCACGGCCACGGATGTGAGGAGGTCGAAGGTCTCTGCTGCTTCGACCTCTCCTCACATGCCCAGAGTATCTCACGAAACATCCAACTTATGCGAGACCAGCTCCACCAATTACGAGAAGAGCACGGCGACTGGCTGGACAAACTCTTTCATGGATGGGGAATCCAGAACTGGGTTGGTCAGATTTTAAAGGCTTTGCTTTGGATTTTAGTTATTATCTTCGTTGTGTTAAGCTTCCTTGGATGTTTTAAAGCCTTCATAGTTTCTTTTATTAACAAGTCGCTTACTTTAAGTAAAAAAACAGGGAGATGTAGCGGTGGTTCTGAACCAGGAAGGATTAGAGTCCCTCCATAGACTTGCAGAGGACGAGGACTTCTGGTGGCATGTTCCACAGACAGAGAATTTCCCCCCTGAGCTGCCAGAGACAATGGTTTAGACCACCAAGCCACGAACCCCAAGTTCCTGCCATTGGTTCCTTGATTGGTCTGTTATGTATCCCAGTTCTGGAACATTCCCTGTTACCCAGTTGTTCATTCGTTGTTTTCTCTTCCCCCCTCCTCTCCCTAAACCTCATTCGACTGCGCACCCTGGACCCTCCCTTGTATCACCCCTGCACCCTCAGATTATTGGATGTTATCCCTCCCTTAAATACCCATGTCATGAGCTATTCGGGGCTCTTAGTCCCTGAGCTCCCTTGGGGGTAATAAACCTGCCAAACCCTCATACTAAGAGTCCTCCTTCTTTGGGTAGTTCTTTGCTATCCTGCAGTGCTCTGAGGGCACCAACACCTCAGCCCGACGCAGACTAGCGGAGCCCACCGCCGGCTCCCCGAGGAAGCCTTCCCGATCGGAACGCGGACAGCTTCTCAGGGTCGTGCTAGCGCTCTGCTGCCGGGATCAGAGCGGGATTAAGAAGCAGGGAACGCAACAGTCGGCCTCGAGTCTCTCCAGGCACTTTCTGCCAAAGGCTCCAGGACAAGCCATTGTTCCCGGCTGTAGAGTAAAGCACATTCCTCACCTCTGGTCCCGTCCTCACTGGGCCAAGCGCTACCATGGGAGTGATCTGCTTGATCTGGGCAAATGCTTGCTGCTGTTAAGGGCCCCAGTGGAAATTGTTCTTCTTGAGGGTGACCAGGTAGAGAGGGCTCACAATCTGGCTGTACTCTGGAATGTGCATCCTCCAAAAGCCTATGGCCCCTAGGAAAGCTTGCGTTTCCTTTTTGTTAGTTGGCAGAGACATCGCAGTGATCTTATTGATGACCTCCGTGGGAATCTGGCGCCGTCCATCTTGCCATTTTACGCCCAGGAACTGGATCTCTCGAGCAGGTCCCTTGACTTTGCTTTTCTAGATGGCAAAACCGGCTTCCAGGAGGATCATGATGATCTTCTCTCCTTTCTCAAATACCTCTGCTGCCGTGTTCCCCCACACAATGATGTCATCGATGTATTGGAGATGCTCTGGAGCCTCACCCTTTTCCAGTGCAGACTGGGTCGTGGGGCGGTGCCTCCACCCCTGGGGCAGCCGATTCCAGGTGTATTGCACACCCCTCCAGGTGAAGGCGAACTGAGGCCTGCACTCTGCAGCCAGAGGGGTGGAGAAGAACGCACTGGTGATGTCAATGGTGGAATACCACTTTTCTGCCGTGGACTCCAGCTTGTACTGGAGCTCCAGCATGTCCGGCACAGCAGCACTCAATGGTGGAGTCACTTCATTCAAGCCACGATGGTCTACAGTCACTCTCCATTCCCCGTCAGACTTGCGCACAGGCCAGATGGGGCTGTTGAAGGGTGAGTGAGCCTTACTGACCACTCCTGGACTTTCCAGGTCGCGGATCATCTTGTGGATGGGGATCACGGCATCTCGGTTCGTCCGGTACTGCCGGCGGTGCACTGTCGAGGTGGCAATTGGCACTTCTTGCTCTTTTACTCTCAGGAGTCCCACTGCAGTTGGATTTTCTGATAACCCAGGCAAGGTGTTCAGTTGCCTGATGCCCTCTGCCTCCACAGCCGCTATTCCGAAAGCCCACCTGAGTCCCTTTGGGTCTTTGTAATAGCCATTCCGGAGGAAGTCTATGCCCAGAATACACGGGGCCTCTGGACCAGTCACAATGGAGTGTTTCTGCCACTCCTTCCTGATCAGGCTCACCTCGGCTTCCAACAAAGTTAATTGCTGTGATCCCCCTGTCACCCCGGCAATAGAAACAGGTTCCGCCCCCATGTCTCGATGGAATTAAGTACACTGCGCACCAGTATCAACTAACGCTTCATATTTTTGTGGCTCTGATGTGCCAGGCTATCGGATCCACACTGTCCAAAAGACCCGGTTTTCCCGTGCCTCTTCCTGGCTAGAGGCAGGGCCCCTCTAGCTCTGGTTATCATTTCTTTCCTGGGCATACACAGTAGAGGTCCCCTCGAGGGGATCCGACAGATTGTCCTCCCTTCCGTAATATCTGGCATCGCGGTCACAGGAGGCTGAGGCTACCTTCACTTTAGTAGACCCCCCGCCTCGGTTAGTATTTCTCTCCTTGAGTTGCTGTACCCGTGCTGCCAGGGCAGCAGTGGATTTCTATTCCCACTTCCTCCTGTCTTCCCCGTGGTCACACAGGAAGAACCACAGCTCAGATCGTGGGGTGTACCCTCTCTCCCTGGCTGGGGGGTGCTGCGCTCTGACTTTGGGGCTTGTGACTCGCACTGGTGCCGCACTCATCATCCTCATCTCCTCCCTCACCTCCCTCATCTCCTCTCTGAGGTCTTTAACCACAGCAAAAACCTGAGCCTGTATTGGGCCACTGATCATACTATCATAATTCCTGAGTTTGGTGGCTATGGAGCCCACTGTCTCTCGGTTGTCATCAGCATTAATTGTTGCAATGAAGATGGTGTATTGGGAGGGCCCTAGCTTTGCCAGGTTCCACAACATTTGCCCTGTACACTTGACCCTGTCGGGGTCATTATCATGTTGTCCATCCCTCCCAAAGAGTACCTCCAATACTGCCACCTCCCTCAGCTGTTGGATTCCCTCCTCAAGGGTCTTCCATGGTCTTCTATGATGATACTCTTGCATTCTCTCCCTGTTGACAAACTTCTCTCTTACACTTATTAAAAGCCGTTCCCAGAGAGACAGGGGCCCTTCGTCTCTTCCGAATACCTGATCCACCCCCGAGTCATGGGTAAAAGGTCCCAACTGCCTTGCCTCAACACTATCCAGCTGCACGTCCATACCCATAAGGTCCCAGACCCGAAGTAACCAGGTTTTAAAAGTCTCACGACCCCGTCGCACAATGTCTTTTTGTAGATTACAGAGACTGTCATACCCCAGGGACTCAGTAGTGATTTCAATCCTTGGCCTCCCTACTGGTTGAGAGGGCCCTGCTTCCCAATCATTACTCACTGGCTGCTCTGTCTAGACCTTAGTCTTCCTTTTTCCCACAGGGGCGACTGCTGCTGGCTGTGGCTGCCCTTCTGGTCTGACTGGAGTCGGAGCAGTTGTAACGTCCCTGGGTTCCCCTGCTGCCCCGTTAGACTCTCCCTCTTTGGGGTAGGGGAAGGGTTTCCCACCAGCTGGGCAAGTGTATTCCTTCAGCACTTGGCCCATCTCGTGTACCTCCTTCACCAGGACCCCCATCCAATCTGGGTAGTTTGTTTCTGAGACGGGTCGTGGGGCCGGGTTAGACTGTAGCAGCATCCCTAGTGTCTGGGGCAATGCCAGATTCTGGGACGGTGTCCCTAGTCTCTGGGGCCATGTCAGGTTCTGTGGCAGCATCCCTAGTTTCCGGGGCCAGGTCAGCTTCTGTGGCAGCATCTCTAGTCCTTGGGGCCATGTCAGGTTCTGGGGCCTCATCCCTATTGTCTGGGGTAGGTGTCAGGGTGGCTACCTGAGTCAGACCCCTCCTTATCCCTGAATGCTAAATAGAGTAGGACTATCAGCAACACCAGCCACTGTATGGTATCATTAGCATCTAGAGAAGATTTGAACCCCTCAAAGATTGGCGGGATAGGCCCAAAGAGCTGGGTGAAGGGTTGTGGGAAAATTTCTTTTGGTGTCATTTCCTCACAGTAGGTACGATTATTAAAGTAACCCTGAAAACATGTCATTAGTGTGTGGTAGCTCTGAATCCACATGCCTGCCTTCCAGAGGAAGTTGAAATTCCATGAATTCCTCACCTTATCGACCCATGACACAAACTGTATAACAGCCACCGTAGCCTTAGTTATAGGGCCCATGTTTAGATATGGGGCTGCAAATGGGAGAGAAACAGCTGTGACCACTTGCCATACGAACCGGAATAAGCTAGACCACATGGTGCAACCTAATGAAATTCCTATATCCAGCACACAAAAACTGCGTTACTCAAGAACTGTTATCCTTTTTCCCCTCGATGCCCTCGGGCCGCCCGTTGGGCGCCAAAATCTGTCTTGGTTTGAAAGACAGGTGTCCGTTAAGGAAGGCAGGAGCCTCCCTTGGAATGGGAAACTGTAACCCCTCTCCCTCCGAACAATTATAAATTTGAAATCAAGAGGCTCTCAGGCAAAGATATGGGAATAGGAATAACAGTTCTTTACTAATATCTAAAACAAAGCTAACAAATAACAACAGCTATGCTGTAAACCAACAAACAGAACCAGAAACCCGATGGCAGCCTGCTTGGCTTCAGGCACCTTTTCCCTTTTGGTGCAGTTCCAGTCACAGCCTGCAGGGGATGCTCTGGATGTGAAGATTCCCCGGTGCCTGCAGGGGGTGCTCTGGCGTGAGCTCAGGTAGCACACGGCAATGGCGGCTGCCCGAGGCAGGGAGGGATGGAGGAGAGCCTTTGTTTCACAGGCCCTCGGGGATGGTTTGTGTCGGTGCAGCAGCAGGATCCTCGGACACAGGGAGCTGGGATGGCAAGAGGTCCTGGCGTGCAGGGGGAGCCCAGTTACTATGTAGCGAAAAACTCGGAGCAGCGTGGAGGTGCAGGGGAGGGGCGGCTGGTGGCAGGCAGCTCCCGATGGGCAGAGAGAAAAGACTCACAGCAGACAGACCAGCAGCTCTGTGCTGGCTTCTCAGGGGCTGTGGGTTCAGCAGACGGCAGCTCCAACCGTCGGGCTCCGAGGGTCCCGAGCAAGAGAGCGACCTCCCCCCGCCCTTGTTTTCTCAGTCTCCAAAATCTCACATTGTCAGGCCCTGCTTCCATGAGAGCGATTCTGCCCCACCCTGCCAAGGAGAAAGGCCCTAGCCTTGGTGCTTTGTTCTTTTAAGTACTCAGCTATTAGCCCAGTCATTAGCAACCCATGGGAGAAAAATTCCTGAGGGAAAAAAAAAAAAAAAAAACAAAACTAAATCCAAACTCCAACAAGGGTATTAACGGCTTTGCGCATGGACCCCAAGCCCACAATAGAGCACATGGTTGAGGTGTGTGTCGAGAAAATGCCGGAGAAACCTATGGGTCCTAGGACCTCCCAGAGAAGGGTAATAGGACTGGCTGCATCACAAGAACCGGATAAGGACAAAAGGAAATGTTTTAACTGTGGCAGCCCTTACCATTTTGCTAAGAACTGTCCCAAGCCTCGCAAATCTAATGTGAGTTCTAAGCCTGTTGTTCCAGGAGCGGTCCCCTGCCCTTGCCACCAGCAGCAGGTAAACCTACAGTAGAGCACGGGACGGCTCCATGTGCGGACAACAAATCAAGTGCCGTCTCTTCCTGCTCTGCCATCCACTGTGCGCCAGACCACCAGCCACAGCAGGAAGAAGAGAAGAGGCTACTAGTGGTGAGTGCAAGAGCACACCAATTCCAGCGTGAAGCGCCACAGCACATAACTATACACCTTAATAAACCTTTGGACACTACCACAAATCTGCTCCTAATAGGGAATTCCACGACAGGCCCTCCTGAACTGTTTGTCCTGCCTGAGATCCACAAAATGGATCCCGGCAAAAGGTTTAATATCACTGTGACTTGTACCAACCCACCCTGGTTTCTACCTCAGGGACAAGTAGTAGCGCAAGATATCCTAATACCAACAGACTATCCAAGACACCAAAGGACTCCGGCAGTTTGCTGGACCGAGATAGTAGGGGCAAACAAATCCACTCTTGACTGTAAGCTTCACAATGGGAAAGCCACAGCCACCTTGACAGGGATGGTTGACACAAGGGAGGACATGACAATAATATCAAACGCTGAGTGACCTCTTCAGTGGGGTCTCAAACCAGCTGCGGGGATGGTCACGGGAGCCGGGGGAACGACACAATAAATGAGGAGCACGAACAACATAGTCATTGAGGGTCCTGACGGACACACGGCGTCCTTTCAGCCATTTGCGATCCTGTCAGGGTTTACGCTGTGGGGCAGGGACCTATGGTCCCAATGGGGGACTCCGCTAGAGATCCCGTCTCCATCTCGGGATTTCTAGTCGGGGCCACTGAGGAGCACACCACCCCACCCCTCACATGGACCACCGACAAGCCAGTGTGGGTGGAGCAGTGGCCCCTTACTAAGGAGAAACTCCACGCTCTAGAGTCCCTCATGGAGGAGCAGCTTTCCAAGGGCCACATAGTACCATCTGATAGCCCTTGGAACTCCCCTGTCTTTGTCATCTGCAAGCCAGGCAAGGATAGGTGGAGGCTCCTCCACGACCTTTGTAAGATCAATAAGGTCATTGAGGATATGGGTTCTCTGCAGGCAGGTTTACCCTTGCCCTCAATGCTCCCCCGATAATGGAAATTGGCGGTCATCGATATTAAGGACTGCTTTTTTGGTATACCTTTATACCCGTGAGACGCCCCTCGCTTCGCCTTTTCCGTACCATCTGTGAACCGCGAAGCCCCAATGCGATGTTATCATGGGCAGGTTTTGCCCCAAGGTATGAAAAATTTGGCCTGCATCTGCCAGTGGTACATCGCAAAAATCCTGTCAGCCATCTGGAAGGCCTCCCCAAAGGCTATTATCTTCCATTATATGGATGATGTGTTGGTTTGTGCCCCTGACGAGACTTACTTGGACAAGACTTTATCCGAGACCATCCGAGCAATTGAAAGGGCGGGGCTTGAAATACAGCCTGAAAAGGTCCAGCGTATCTGCCCATGGACCTACCTGGGAATCCGCGTTGGTGAGAGAACCGTCATGCCCCTGCAGCTGACCATCAAGGACGACCCAAAGACCCTCTGGGATCTTCACCAACTGTGTGGCTCCATCATCTGGGTACATCCTCTGCTGGGACTCATGATGGCAGACCTCGCACCCTTATTCGACTTCCTGAAGGGCTGCGAGGGACTGGACTCACCGCGTACCATCACTGCGGAGGCCCAGGAGGCCATCAGTAAGGTACAGCACGCCCTATCCACCCGCAAGGTTTATAGGATGGATCCCAAATTGCCATTCAGGTTTACTATACTGGGTCGGTCACCCGACCTACATGGACTCATTTTTCAGTGGGACGCAGGGTTGAAAGATTCACTTCTCATTATAGAGTGGATCTTTCTTCCCCATCAGCCGTCCAAGAGTATCACTACGCCACAGGAATTGATGGCCAAGTTAATAAGAAAGGCTAGGACTCGGCTCCGTGTAGCCGATGGCGTGGGCTGACCAGCTGACCACCAGGGTTTCGGTCAGTAACCCAGCGGCGGTTACTGCGAGTGTCCCTTGGCCAGGTCCACTGCAGGCAGGACCGGGGTCCCCAGCCAAAGGCTGCACCTCTCGTATAGGCAGCCACGCTGTGTCCACAGAGCCGGAGTTGTTGCGAAGGGAGTGTTCCTTCACCCGGAGCAAGCAGGCACACAGTAACACAGAGGTCAGCTGCCTGAGCTCAGGGGCGAAAGACCCCGATGCTTGGCAGGACATCAGACTTTATTCTGAGGGTAACAACCAATCCCGAAGGGGCACTGGGGAGGAACCAGGGAGGGACAAAGGGACAGGGGCCAACCGGGGAGGAGGAGGGGAGGAGAGGGAGATTTGAACAATACAATCACAACCTGAGTGACAGGGGTCTTCCCAGAATTGGGGAGATAGGCAGGAGAGTGACAAAAAGCAAGGCAAATGATGAGAGAGTGACCAGCCCCCTTACAACTTGACCCCTCTCTGGGGCAATCTATTTTGGACTCCACCCCAGGGGGGGTCCTAGTCCTTGGGTCTCCATAGTTTTCTCGGGGGGGGAAAGGTTTTAATGAGTTTGTACCACTGCCACAGCTCCGCACTCTTGTGGGGTGTGATTTCACATACATATACATGCCATTGACAACAGAGGTTTTGGAGGATTTGCTCCAAACCAATGAACACCTTCACTTCACCTTGGATAGTTACCCAGGCCAGATTTCGGTTCATAAATTAAAATACCATCTGTTCAACACCACTTTTAATCTGGCCCCAAAAATGATGCAAAGTAAAAATCCATTAAACACCCTGACTGTCTTTACTGACAGCTCTGGGGCATCCCACAAGTCAGTAATGACTTAGCAGGATCCCCGAACTCAGAAGTGGGAATCTGAGGTTCAGGTGGTGGAAGGTTCACCACAGATTGCGGAACTGTCAGCTGTTGTCAGGGTCTTTGAAAAATTCAAGGAACCGCTCAATTTGGTCACAGATTTGGCATATGTGGCTGGTGCAACTGCCAGGGATGAACACGCCTTACTGAAGGGGGTGTCCAATCCCAAATTGTTTAACTTGCTCTCGAGGCTAGTTCATCTCCTTTCCCACCAGGAGCAACCCTTTCATGTTATACATGTGAGATCGCACACGGGATTGCCAGGACCCATTGCCGAGGGCATCAGAAGGGCAGACGCCTTAGCTATGGCTGTGCAATCTCCCAATGTCCCAGATATCTTTGGACAAGCCAGGATGAGCCATCAATTCTTCCATCAAAATGTTCCAGCCCTCATGAGGATGTTCCACCTCCCTCGTGAGCAGGCTTGGGCAATAGTGGTGACATGCTCAAACTGCCAGAGATACCAAATTCCCGCATTCAGTATGGGAGTCAATCCCCGGGGTCGGAAAAGTTGCCAACTTTGGCAAACTGACGTGACTCACTTCCCCCAGTTCTGGAGGTTTACGTATGTGCATGTGTCCATCTGTTAGCATAGGAAAACACATAATCACAGAATGAATATATGCAGTGCTTTATTGAAGGGCCCTGGGAGCCAGGGGTCGTGTCGGACCTCAAATCAGGCTCCGCCTTGGGTCCAAAAAATGGTGACATTTATACTACAACCAGCCTATGATCATCAGTTAACCATTAATTCAACACTACTCTCTTGGATACATTTTTTTCACTCAAGCATGAATTTCAGCTTCGATACCGTTGGTATTGCATATATTGCTTTTACCCAAACATAAGTTTCAGCCCCCCTCCCCTTTCCTACTACCCTCTACCGTTTCTCAGGATTATTACAACTGTTTTATTATTCTTACTTATACTTACTAAGCAATCATCTCATTAATCTCGTCATAAGCAATCGTTACAGAAAGAGCACACAAGTACGGTTTCCATAACTACACTTTAACCTAACAAAGACAACACCTAAGGCCTACCTTAAGGCCTACGAGGCCTATTGTTCCCACAACCTAAAACTACTACAAACCCAAAATCATTTTGACCCCTATGCTATCTCATCGTCACGTTCTCCGGGACCATGTTCGCCTCCGCCCATGCGGGCGAAAAGGCAAAGGACGTCATTGTCGCCCTGGTTTTTAAAGTATTCTATGTTTTACTTCGGTAGTAGAATTTCTCATGCATTTTCTATAAACATAGTTCATGTTTTCTTAACTGGCCTAGATTGTTTTGAACTTCTAGATTGTTTTTCATTCCTTTCTCCTAAGGTGGAGAAAGATGATAGACTGTGTCATTATCCTGTGGAATTGTAGAGGTGGTAACCTCATTGACCAATCCACGATTGTCTTGAGAAAGATATAAAAATGAGCTCTTTTCTGGTCCTGCCTGGGAGGTCCTGACCTGCTGCTGGAATCTGTGTGTTTCTTTCACGTCCGACAGTGTGACATGTCATTAAGCATTTTCTCATGGCATTCTCAATGCTGGGCATCCCTGAAGAAATAAAAACGGACAGTGGTCCTGCATATGTCTCAGCCAGGCTGAGAGACTTCTTTCAGCAGTGGGGCATTAAACATGCCACAGGGATACCTCACTCCCCCACGGGACAGTCAGTCGTTGAAAGGGCCCACCAAACCCTGAAAAGGCTCCTTCATCAACAGCGGGGAGGGTCAGAGGACAATACTCCCATTGCGAGACTCTGTAAGGCTCTTTTCACCATCAATTTCTTAAATAACTCGTTTTCTGAACCTATCCCCCCCCGTATTCTGGTATTTTACTAGTTCGACCCAGGCCAAATTAAAGGAGCAACCACCGGTGTTGATCAAGGACCCAGGAAGCCACCAAATTCAAGGGCCATTCCCACTAATCACCTGGGGGAGGGGGTATGCCTGCGTTTTGACCCCAGCAGGACCAAGATGGGCTCCAGCCAAGGCCATGAAAGCATATATGGAACCAGCACTGACTTCAGGGAAACCAGCTAATAGCACTGATGCGGATGACATACCAAACCAAGATGAGACCACTGCCGCCTGGAAACTATGACGGCGCAAGACTGACGGCCACAGAAACACTTGAGTGACGCCGCATCCAGGCAGTGTTGTTGCCCCAAGAGATACCCCATGTCCTTCCCCTAAAGTAATTTTCCCTTGTGTGTCTTCCCACCCCTAATTCGACCCCTTCCCCTATCCTGTCCAGACCCCAATGGGGAAACCAGTGATGGGAGACTATAAGTTCTTGTGATCTCTTTCATGATTTTAACAATTCTGTTTAAGACTACCACAGAATCACCTACCCCAACCACATCCATGTCCCCAGCCAAGACCAGCACAGCATTTCCTGCCTCTTCCACCCCAGCAGGAGGCACCGTTGTTAAGGTGACTCCTGACTTAAAGACTGCAGAGCCAACATGCTCCCCTTTTCGCCTGGCACCTGCCCTGAGTGTGACTGTGGCCGATCAGAAGACCTTGACTATTGCCACCTATGCCAAGCAGGTGACATCATCCTTGGCAGTGAGCGTTGTTGGGACAGGAGTCACGGCTGTTATGGCTGTGCGGCAGGTGCCCGTCAACACCACAGTGGCATCTATGTCCCAGATCAAGCAACTCAGAGTTGAAGGATCAGGCTGGCTGTAGTGGTTTCAGTTCGCTTATTTAGGTTTGAGGTTAAATGCTAGCACACTTACTCAATGTTGAAGGTTGGATTTAGTTCTTTTCCTCAGGAATTTTTCTCCCATGGGTTGCTAAGACACAAATGACTGGGTACTTAAGAGAAACAAATCACAAGGCTAGAGCCTTTCTCCTTGGCAGGGTGGGGTAGAATTGCCCCTCATGGAAGCAGGGCTTGACAACGCGAGATTTGGAGAGACTGAAAAGCAAAGGCAGGGGGGAGGTCACGCTCTCTTGCTCGGGACCCTCGGAGCTGGACGGTCGGAGCTGCTGTCTGCTGAACCCACGGCCCCCTGAGAAGCCAGCGCGGAGCTGCCGGTCTGTCTGCTGTGAGTCTTTTTTCCTCCCTGCCCATCGGGAGCTGCCTGCCACCAGCCTGTCTCTCCCCCCGCTCCTCCTCGCCGCTCCGAGTTTCCTCGCTACATTGTGGCGGGGTTTCCCCCCCTGCACGTCCAGACCTCTTGCTGTCCCAGCTCCCTGTGTCCGGGGATCCTGCTGTGGCACCGACACCAGCTGCCCCCCGAGGGTCTGTGGAGCAAGGGCTCTCCTCCATCCTTCCCTGCCTCGGGCAGCTGCCATTTGCCGTGTGCTACCTGAGCACACGCCGGAGCGCCCCCTGCAGGCACCGGGGAATCACCGCACCCAGAGCTCCCCTGCAGGCTGTGACTGGAACTGCACCAAAAGGGAAAGGTGCCTGGAAGCCGAGCAGGCTGCCACTGGGTTTCTGGTTCTGTTTGTTGGTTAACATTATAGTTATAGTTGTTATTTGTCATCTTTGTTTTAGATATTAGTAAAGAACTGTTATTCCTATTCCCATATCTTTGCCTGAGAGCCTCTTGATTTCAAATTTATAATTGTTCGGAGGGAGAGGGGTTACAGTTTCCCATTCCAAGGGAGGCTCCTGCCTTCCTTAACGGACACCTGTCTTTCAAACCGGGACACTCAAATTTACTTGATTGTTTGTTGTGAGATGAGGATTAGGAGTAGGCAAAGTAGGCTTAAACTTTATAAAGTACAAAGAAACTTCATTAATATACTTAAGACAAAGGGAAAGAGAAAAAAAACCTAAGAAAAACTAGAACAAACTCTTCAGACTACTTCTTTTTTTTGCTTTTCTATTTCATTTTTTTTGACAACATACAAAAGACAACACTTCCACTTCTAGTTAGTTTACTACTTCAGAAATAGTTCTTGTTCTAGTTTATTTAGGGAGAGAAGTTTTTTTTTGCTTACACTATGGATTTTCTGTAAGAAAAATACAGTTTTTATGGGTTTTCTGTTTTACTATTAGCCGCTGCCCGGAAGAAAGACTAGTTTAATGGTGGATTCCTCTCATACTAGTAGCTTTCCCACAGCCACTATGGTGGGTTATGAACAGTATACAGGGTACTTGTTTTAAGGATGCACAGTTCAATTGCAGCAACAAAGAAAATCTTTTCTTCTGTGCTTAGTAACACAGGTTCTTCTGACAACTCAGGTTCTTTAGCATTCCCCCCAGGACCAGGGCCCTGGGTCACAGTCTCTCTTCTTTTTTGGTTCAAGTTTTTCATTAGGCTGTACTTTTTTAACACTTACTTGTTTTTATCCAGGTATTTCAGTTTATTGGCTGCAATAAGAACCTCACATCTCCCTTTTGGACTATATTTTCATATATTACAGGGAATTTATTAGCTCAGTTTCCAACCATGGTTCTTTAAAAGAGTTTTCAGCTTCACTCTCGAAGTACTTCTTATGCACTTTTTTGTAGGTATCAGTTTTGCTTTTTTTCACTGACTGTAAAGTCTCTATGTTGCATTTATGTAGATGTCTTCACTCGTTTTTTTTTCTGCAAGGAAGGATGGGTGTCTGTGAGTTTAGTCTAGGCATGGATAGAGTTCATCTCTGTCTCTCTCTCTCTGGCAGTGTGACGATTACGTGCTCTCTGCCGGGCTGTTTGAACAGGTCCGAGCTGGATGCCAGAAGCTTTCAGAGTCTCTGTGCCTGGCTCTCCAGAGCTGGCTCGGCCTGGTGGGGCTATCTGGGCCCAGGGTGACAGGGCAGGGCCTGGCCTGAGCTGGATGGAGTCCGGCCTGGTCCTTGCCTGGCCCGGGGCAGGGGCCTGGCCCTGTCTTGTGTAGCTGACATGTCAGCTGAGCTGTATTTGCTAAAAATCCCAGCCAGTTCTTCTCTCATTTCTGCCTGCAGCGGCACAGCTGCCATAAACCTCCCTTTCTCCCCCCCCCCCCCTCCTTTGGAAGGAGGAAGGGGGGAGGCTAAGACCTTACCCGGGAGAGAAGCAAGAAATGCTCCTCTTTACACAGCAGCAAGTCTAAAAAAAAAGAACCTCAGAGAGTCTCTGCTTATATATAGTTTTTTCTGCTAAAGCAGATGAACTTTTTAATTAGTTTACTTACATATCAATTCTTAAAACTACCTAATTATTAGCTCTCTCTCCCAAAAAAAAAGTTCTATTCCTTCTTGCAGCATAGATTACTTCCTAGATTTTGACCCCTCCTGCCTAACCCAGAACACTGGCTAAGGGACGTTTTGAATCAGTGGGGAATCTCAGGTTGGGGGATTCGGGTACTCAGGACTATTTTATGGATTATGTTCACCATTATTGTTGTATTATGCCTTTTCAGTTGCTTCAAAAATCTCCTTTTTTCGTTGATCAGAAAAACTTTCTTTTTAAACAAAGAAGGGGGAGATGTGGCAGCCGTTGAGGCTACCACTGAGGCCCAGGAAGACTCGGAAGGTCCCAAGGGATCTAAGGGGCCATGGTGGAGGGTTACTCGTGTTTGAAAAATCCTCCCCTTCCCTCTGGAGGATAATAGTTTCTCCCATGTGATTGATGTGTTCTTGCTATGTTAATTGTACCCCCATGATTGGACTATTTCCTCTCCACCCCTTATACATATGTATTCATGTCTAGAAGCTTCTATGTTACTCGATACCCCATTGGTTGTGGTTCTTTCTCTCCTCTCCTTCCCTCCCCTCATTGGACTGTGTAAGCTTATCCCACCTTCCCCCCGCCCCTGGACCCTCAGCTGATTGGTTGTTTGTTGTCGTATAAAAGTCTGTGCTCACCTGTGCTCGGGGTCTTCTGTCCCTGGACCCATGTGAGCAAAGAACCCTTAATAAACTCCTTGGATACCCATACAGAAGATCCCTCCTTTCTTTACCCCTGGACCTACTGGGGCTTGCCTTACTGTGCCCACTGGCAGGGTAGCAGAGTGCTGCAGCAGGAGCTTAAGCAGCACCACCAGAGCAGCTCCCTGAGGGATGCTTCTGGGACACGCTGCCGGACTCTGTCCACTGGGACAGTCCCTGCACAGGCGATAGCATGAGAATGCTTCTTCCATTTTGACAGTCAACATTTGCAAAAAAAAAACTAATAGGAAGGATTTTGTGTGCTTTTGTGAACCTGGATCTTGAGAAAAAGCAGATGAGAACCTGAGTGGAACACAGTGACAGCAAGGAACTTCCCCGTGCATACCTTGCCAGCAGCTGTCTTGCGTATTTAAATGGTGTTCCCCACTACAGTCATGGCAGATTGACTTCTGTCTCTCCCAGTCCTCTTAAAGGCTGAATTGCAAGCTAAGTAGAAGGGTGAAAGTTACAAAACTGACACTTTGAATTCCCACTGGAGGCTGATAGGAAGTTTGTACCCATGCTGCGGCATATGCGCTGTGATCGTGAAGTGAAAATGTCTTCGTAAAAAGGGGTATTAAACTCTCAGGACATTTCAGCCCGCATTCTTTCAAGCTGTAGCGAGATGGAGGTGTTACAGCAAACCATTCTCAAGAAACGGTCTCATGAGAGTTGTGGCAGAGTCTTGGTTAGTCCCTGGCAGGAGTGTGCTGCTTTAGGGTACCTCTGTTGTGCTGTCACACTCTTTAGGCTGCCTGCTTATTCCAAAGAAAAAGCAGAGCCTTCCAGAACTTTAAGGCACATATCATTCTCTTTCTGAATGTGTAAAAGTTTATGGAAATCACCATAGCTACAGTGACTAGCAAAAGTGAAGCAGGTATTCACTCTTCATGTGCGACACAGATGTTAGATGTTGATTTCCCCGTTTGTATAGTAGGACAGATCAGATCAGTCCAGGAGCTAATACCTGTCTCTGTTCTGGGTTCCTACTGCAAGAGGTGTGCAAGGTCTCAGACAAGACTGCTGATGCCCTGATGGCCCCATTCCTTCAGTCCAGGCACATCTCTCCACATTTTCACTTAAACCCAGGTGCACAGGACGGGTAAGTAGCTGAGGTAGGTGATTTGTTGGTTGTGTTGTATCACAGGGGGAGGTTGGGGTGCAGAGTAGCCTCTGTGTTTACCGAAAGTGTCTCTGTGGCTCCGAGAGACCACCCCGGTCAGTACTTCTTAGTACTGTACAGACAGACCCTTTCTCACACCCATGCCGGTGGAAAGCACAAACACACACTCACCCCAGAGCTTGGATAGCTCTTGCGTAGCCAGAGATAAAGAACTCAGAGGGCCCAGACACACATGGATATTCAAAGATACTTATTCCTCAAGGGGTCCAGGGCAAAAGGGAAAAAACTGCTTCAGGTCCCCATGGATATAGAGGGCCAGAGCCAATGGCTTACAGGCTTAGAGGCGGGGAAAAGGCGAGGGATACAGCGACCACCAAAGAGGAGGAGGGAAGGGCAGAGCGGTGGACCAGGTCAGGACCAACCAACAAAGGGGAATTAACATAGCCTAGGGAGAGACCATCCAAAGCTCAGGGGGAACTTCAAACCTCAGAGATGTCCCGCCAGTGCAATCCCGTTGCCCTGGGACCCTTCAGCTCCTTGGCAGCACCCAAGGTGGTTTCAGCCACTGCAACAGTATTGTACCTCCTGTCGCCAACCCAGGTGGTGTGCTCAACAGTATCTGCTGCAACAGCAGCCCCTGAGCCTTCACCTACCCACCCCTTGCTCCAATCCAGCTCTTTTTAAAATTTCTTTTAAGGAAGACATACTTCTAGAGTGTGGCCGTCCGCCTGCCTCCTTGGTGGAGTGGAGGTGGCTACTAGCAAAGGCGGATGCGACTTGGGTCCTCGGAGGCCAGCCTTGTTCCCAGTCGCTGAGCGAATCTTGCCCTCGCTCCGTGCTAGCTGCTTGGTAGGCGAACTCTCCCACACCTCAGGGGGATCTTCCAACCCCGGGAATGAAGAGACACAGACACGAGGTTCTGCACTCTGTGGCACCGGGGGTCGGAGGACCTCGATTCCCCTGTGACACAATCTTTTATTGTTCCCCCGGTGACCAATCACCGGGCAGCAGGGGGGAGGAACCGGGGAGGAGCAGGGGACAGGGAGCTAACCAGGGATAGAAGGGGGATGAGAGAGGGTTACAGACAGGGGAATGATACAATGAACAACCGAGTAACTGAGAACTCTCTAGAAAACTGGGGGTGACTGACTTAGATGGGCAGGTGGCGCTCCCCAATGAGCCCTGGGGGTGTTCACCTGTCTCGAGCCCAGCCTCTTCTGGGCTAAACTATTGTTTGCTCCACCTCAGGGGAGCGCTCCTGCTCCCCCCAGGGCTTTCTCATTGGAAATTCTTCTTCTGGGGTAACCTGCACCACCGCCACACTAGAGCACTGCAGTTCAAAACAAATTGGGAAAAGATCTTAAGGGTATTGAATGTTGCTGAAATGTTTATAAGATCAGCGTGGACATAGCATGTTCTCTGATAGCTAAGTGTAACAGTCAGTGTGACCAATGTGGTTTTACTCTGTGACAAAGTATATAATTTAACTTGTTCGAAGACATGGAGAAACCTGCAGTTTTACAACCTTGTATTATTTTCCTAATACTAAGAAGGGCTACTAACTCACAGTTAGTTAGGCTGTTTCTGCCAAGACTTCCCACCTCAGCATGACCTTGCACAGCTGTTTAAGGCTCACTGGCACCTTATCTTTGAGGAGGAAATGCTGATGATGCTCCCTGCAATGGATCTGGTGTTCCTCTCTGACTGTCCCCTGTCTGGTAGGGTAATGGTTCCAGTTTATGGGTCAAAGTAGGTATCTGTAGCAGCACCTCTAACTTTGGCAAGCAAGATCAAAGCACAAGCAGAGGAGATGGAGTGTTTATCTCTAGAGAATGCTGTTCTGTTTCCATGGCAGTAGACAGCTCAGTCCAGATTCAGGCAATCTTGTCTGCAAAGTAGCACAAAAAAATTAGGAGAGGAAAAACTTGACTGCAGCTGAATGGAGGCAGTCAAAATTAATCAAGCTTGCATACACTGAGATTGGGTCTGCTATATGAGACTGCAGACACTAAGAAGAAACCTCTTTGCTTCCCGCATTGCTCAGGCATCTGATTTCAAATCTGCCTGCCTCAGTCAGTGATGCTCTGTGGGAGACTTTTGTGCCTTGAACTCTTGGAGATGCTTTTCTAATAGGTAAGCTATAGCTACTCCCAGTGGGAAGAAAAAAGCATTGCAAAACAAAATTATTAAACTTTGAATCAAGAGTAAAAAATTATTGTTACAAAGTATCTTCTATACACTGATAATAAATTCAAGTGCTGTTGCTTCAGGGTGCCTCAATTATCATCAGTGCAAGCATCTTCAGAAGATGATCTAGTAAAGCATATCCCTGCATTCTTGGGGCATGTGTACTATGGTCTCTTCCTAAAAATTAATGAAAAGAATGGAGGTTGCTAGTCATGGAAAGGAGGAAGGTGATAGATAAGGTTTCCAGTTGAACTTCGGTGAAACACAGACACTAGATGCAACAATGCCAGTCACCGCAAAACCTCTATAGTCCTGAGAGTGTGTTTCCATCAATTTTGGTAGCATGTGAGGGAGGGTGTGCTGAATTCCTCAAATACATCACTGCCATATGTGGATTATGTATCAGATTTGAACTGATTTTAGAAGATTAGTAAAAATTAGCATTAACTGAAACATAAGAGTGCTTCCAGAATATTTTATTGAATGCACCCAATCTTTTACAAACACATACTAGCTGTTCAATATCAGCTTGAATATCAGTTAGGTAGTAGATAGAGTGTATGCTGGATGATAGATAATATAATTTACCAAAATAAAAGTGTGAAGGTCTCTTTTCCATTTTTTTTCCCCTAGGAGTCAAATTATGTCCAAATCAGTTTGATCACTTCAAAGACTTAAATATCACTTTAAATTTCTTTGCAAGGTTGTTTAGTGATACATATACAGACCCCCATAAATTGGCTGGTTCTTAATACAGTCTTTGCCAATGAAATGAAAATGACAGATGTTTCAGAGCAAAGTGTGTTATAGATGTTTTTGTTTTGTTTAGTGTTGTTGCTGCTGTGGTTGGTTTGGGTTTTTTTGGTCTCTTTTCTGAAGAGACTTCTAAAATTAGATAATAAGGCACTTCTGTTTAGACACATTTAATTCTTTCAGGGCACGCTCTTCTGTAGCTGAAGAAACCTAATTGCCCTGTAATCTAGGTGATTGTTTATTATTTATATTATGTGAATACTTAAGACTTGCAACCAGATGAGGCCCTAGTTATACTGACACAAAGTTTTATTATTGATGTGTTGCCCAAAAACTTCAGTTAAAATTAATGAGAAGGATAAAAAACAGAAAATCACAGAAATTTTAGGAGTAGAATTTCCCAAAATTTTCATGAGACTGCCAGGAAACAGAAGCCAAGTTGGTGGAGGCTACCTCAGCTCTGCTGGCTGTGCTATAAGACAAGATACATGGATTTGGCATTTCCCCATTTTCCATCTTTCTGCACTTTTCAAATAGAAATGGAAAGCTTTATTCCTTTTGAATGAGGAAAACTTGTTTGGAGGTACTGCATTCATTTTCCTCTCTTGGGACTTTGTATGCTTGACGAGGATATTCCAAGACCTTTTTCGTTCAGCCTCTGTAAGTACTAAGAGCACCTAGAAGAAGCTCAGTCCATGTATTTACACTTGAACTAAGGAGTAAATGCCTGTGAGGAGCTCAGTACCATTCTCACTGCCTAATGAGTCTTTACAAAGACACTGCCTTGCTGAGAGGTAGCAGACCCTCAGAAGTGGCATCATGTGCTTGCAAGTTGTGAATGAGAAAAACACATCACTGACCTTTACCTGAAATCGAAGGAAATTTTCAGGATAGATAAAATATCCATTTCAACTGTTTTAGCACTGGACACTAAAAAATGTAAGTGTGGACAGAGCCTGAGGCAATACCTCCTTTTATAAGCAGAATGTAATATCCTAAAGCTCTTGAGAAAATCTGCATCCCACAAACATGAATCAGCACTGACAAAGCTACTTGAACCATAGCAGAAACAGGTGAGTAATCCTGCCTTTCACCATCTTGCATTGCTAATACCTCCGGCATTAGTACTGAGGGGGGGGGGGGGGGTGTCAAGGGCACCCCAGGGCCAGGAAGGAAAAAGGCAGTGCCTAGAAGATTCTGGTGAGATTGACATTTGGGCAAGAGCCATGTGTGATCTACCCCTGGTCTAAAGGAACAGTGGAATCAAAAGTGAACGGTGATGGTTTCTAAGGGAGAAGTAGGTGAGAGCAGGTACCTGTGAGAACAGGTGCTTTGGATCTGGAAGTTTATGAGCTTGGAGGAGGTGACCTATTGGAAAAGCCACACTTGCATCGTATGTGTGTTCCTGTAGCATCCCAGGCAAAACAATCCTGAGGTGGGGGATTTTCACCCTTGAACACACCAACCTACCCCTTTCTTTTGAAGAGAGAAACCTAAAGCCAGTTTTAATGTACATACATGTTCGCAAGCTGTTGGTGTCCAGTCCGGATTCCGGACAGCTTCCAGCTGGCCACGTTCCAGAAGTGTCCCTATCCAAAGGAGCACTCTGGTGGCAGCGCTTAGACACCAGCCAGTGAAGCTGCTCGCCCAGCAGGGTGACGTGCTGGGAGCGAGGAGCTGTGATCACTAGCTGCTGAAGTAGAAATAAGGCAAGAGGGACTTCTGGTATGGATGAATTCTGTGCAGCTTTATTGCAGGAAGTCCAGCACAGAGGGAATCCAGGGACCAAAAGCCCCAAATACTCTCTGCGACCACCTTATGAGGGACATGTACTAACCAATCATCTGAGGGTCCAAGGGAGGTACAAGGGCAGGGTCAGGGAACCAGTCCAATGGACGGGGGAGAGGGGAGGAGGCAAGGAGTAACAGTGAATCAATCATCCAGTAACAGGTAATCTTCTAGAAAGGGGGAGATGATAGATATAACTAGTAACCAAGTAAGTCTGCCCTGGGCTAAACCATGGTCACTTCAGTCCCTGGGGGGAGCTTAGCATTCTTGGAAGCCCTCCACCAAAGTCCTTTCTTCTCTTTTGGGCTTCTGCTACCCCTGGAGTCTCGGAGGTAACTTCCACGGCCGCCACATCTCCCCCTTCTTTTTTTCTTAAAGAAGGCCCGTTGGATTAAGGACAACAACAGATTTTTAAAACAAGTGAGAACACACAAGACAATGACAATTGTCAATAAAACCCATAAGATCGAGCAGAGGATCCCGACCCCCCACCCTGAGATTCCCCACTGGTCCATGAAGTTTTTTAGCCAGTCCGTGCCTTCTGTTTTCAGCTGGTGAAGTTGCTCTTTCATTTTCTGGAGAGTCTTGTGGATGCTCTGGCTATGGCCTTGAACTCTTTGGAGTCCCACGGAATTCCGACCAGGCACATGGACATGGGGTTAGACGCACTATCCAGGCTGAGGCACATGCTGTCTTGTTTTAATACTTTCGCCAGAGTCATCCACACATTTTCCTTTGGCTGTTGAACGAGACATGGGGACATTCTAGGGAAGGCAACGGCTAGCCACCACTGAAAGAAGAAGTGGGTTTGTTTCATCTTCAGGGCTCTCTGGGGGTTCAGGGTGTCTTTCCTTAAGGAAAAACGAACATACATTAGGGTATTGACCAATATCAGAACTCAACCACTTAATGAAATCATTCCTCATTCCTTCTCCTCCCCCCCACAGGGATAGATTTAGGTTCTAGGGAAACACACTAGGGAAACATCTGAGGGAAAACTATGAGAAGACGTGGGGTGGGGGGATGGGGGGGGGGGGGGGCGGTGTTAAAAACTGTTTCGTCATCTCGGTATATCTTCATTCCTGTCTTTTCGGCATTCCGGTAGATCTGTATCTTCCTCCTTACGGCGCCTTCTCTTCCATGCCGCTCTGTCCTGTTCTTGTTGCTTCTCTGTATCACCGTTCCTGGGATTTGCCTCTCGATAGGGTTTGATGTTACACGCTGGTGTCCACTTAGGTCCTGCTGGGGTAGAGACACAGGCATACCCCCTTCCCCAAATAATTAGCGGATAGGGTCCTTTCACCTGCCCGCTTTCTGAGTCCTTAACCAACACCGGCGGTTGTTCTTTTAATTTGGATTGGGCCGAATTTGAAAAGTGCCGGAATACAGCGGGGACTGGCTCCGCGAATGAATTGTTCAAAAAACTGATAGTAAAAAGAGCCTTACAGAGGCACTCAGTGGGCGATTTTTTCTCTGTTCCCCCCCATTGTTGGTTAAAGAGCTTCTTGATGTTCTGGTGGGTCCGTTCTACAATGGATTGACCTGTGGGGGAGTGAGGTATACCAGTAATGTGTTTAACCCCCCACTGTTGGAGGAATTCCTTAAATTTAGAGGAAGTGTAGGCAGGTCCATTGTCAGTTTTTATTTCTTGTGATGTTCCCAGTATAGAGAAGGCCATCATCAAATGTTTAGTCACATTCTTAGCCTTCTTACCACTATGGGCTGAGGTAAAGACTGCTCCCGAAACGGTGTCTACAGATAGATTCACGAATTTAAGTCGGCCGAACTGGGTGACGTGAGTGACATCCATCTGCCAACTTTGGCAGCTGTTGAGTCCCCTGGGGTTCACCCCAGGATTTAAGGAGGGAACTTGATATTTTTGACAGCTCAAGCATGTCGCCACTATTGCCCGAGCCTGCGCAAGGGAGAGGTGAAACATCCGCCTGAGGGCCAGGGCATTTTGATGGAAAAACTGGTGGCTGAGCTTGGCTTGTGCAAAGGTGTCAGAAACATTGGTCATTCGCACGGTCATGGCCAGGGCATCTGCCCTGCGGTTCCCTTCGGCAATGAATCCAGAGAGATCAGTGTTTGATCTCACATGCATGACATGGAATGGTTGCTCTCAGTGGGACAACAGATACACTAACCTCGAGAGCAGGCCAAAGAGTTTTGGGTTAGAAACCTCCTTGAGAAGGGAGTGCTCTGCCCAGGCAGTTACTCCAGCCACATATGCTGAATCAGTGACCAAATTCAGAGGTTCCTGGAACCTCTCAAATACTCTGACAACGGCTACCAGTTCTGTTATTTGTGGGGATCCCTCCACCACTTGGACTTCAGATTCCCACATCTGATTCCTTGGGTCCTTCCAAGTCAGTACTGACTTATGAGAGGACCCAGAGCCATCTGTAAAAATTGTCAGAGCATTTAATGGCGTTTTACTTTGGAGCAACTTAGGTGCCAATTTAAATTCAGTATTAAATAGATGGTGCTTTAATTTGTGACTGGTAATTTGGCCTGGGTAACTGTTGAGGGCGAACTGGAGGTGTTCGTTGGTTTGGAGTAAATCCTCCAAATCCTCTATTCGCCAAGGAATATGTATGCATGTAAATTCACACCCCGCCAGGGTGCGGAGCCTTGTCCTAGCTCTTCTGATCAATTTTGCCATTAGTTCTTGGGGCGTTGTAATGCTTTTGGACGGCTGGTGTGGAAGAAAGACCCATTTTATAATGAGAAGTGACTCATTCAACTTCCCGTCCCATTGAAAGATTAGTCCATGCAGGTGTGGTACCTGCCCTAGTATGATAAACCTGAAAGGCAGTTCTGGAGCCGTTCAATGCGCTTGCCGGGAGGAAAGCGCCTGCTGCACCTTGCCAATGGCGTCCCTGGCCTCCGCAGTGATGGATCTCAGTGAATTCAGTCCCTCACCACCCTTCAAAAGCTGGAACAAGGGGGAGAGGTCGGCCGTCATCAGCCCCAGCAGAGGACGAACCCAGCTGATGGACCCACAGAGCTGGTGGAGGTCCCGCAGGGTCTTGGGGCCATCCTGGATGAGGAGCTGCTGGGGTGTGACGGTCCTTTCGCTGATGCGGATGCCAAGGTATGACCAAGGGCAGGTATGCTGGATCTTCTCAGGGTTTATCTCCATTCCGGCGCATTCAATGGCTGCTACAGTCTTTTTCAGGGTAGTGTCCAAATAGTCTTTTTGAGGGGCACAAACCAACACATCATCCATATAGTGAAGGATGATCGCTTTAGGGAAAGCCTTCCGGGTGGGTGATAGGATCCCTGCGACGTACCACTGGCACAGGACTGGGTAATTACGCATTCTCTGGTGAAGGACTCGCCAATGGTAACGCCGCATAGGTGCCTCTCGATTGACAGAAGGGATGGAAAAAGCAAAACGGGGGGCATTGCAAGGGTTGAGAGGTATACTGAAAAAACAGTCTTTGATGTCAATGACAGCAAGGGGCCATCCACGGGGGAGCATTGAGGGCAATGGTAGGCCTGGTTGTAAGGGACCCATTTCCTCTATCACCTTGTTGATTTCCTGCAGATTGTGGAGGAGCCTCCACTTGTCTTTGCCTGGTTTCCGAATTACAAAGACAGGGGAGTTCCAAGGGCTGTCAGATGGGACGATGTTGCCCTTGGACAGCTGTTCCTCCATGAGGGACTCGAGGGCGCCTAATTTTTCCTTAGTTAGGGGCCACTGTTCCACTTTAACCGGCTTATCGGTCTTCCACATTAGGGCTGGGGCCGGGGTGGTGCGCCCCTCAGTGGCCCCAACTAAAAATTCTGAGCTGGAGGTGGAATTTCCAGCCGAGTCCCCCCACTGCAATAAGAGGTCCCTGCCCCATAGAGTGAATCCTGATGGGACAACAAACGGCTTGATGGACGCCGTGTGCCCATCAGGTCCCTCTATCACGATGTTGTTCATGCTCCTCATTGAAGGAGCTGTTCCCCCAATACCAGAAACTCTCCCCGCTGAAGGCTTCAGACCCCTTTGTGGTGGCCATTCTGCCTTGGAGATGATGGTAACATCCGCTCCTGTGTCTATCATCCCATCTAGATAAGCAGTAGCTTTTCCATTGATCGATTTAAAACCAAGTGTTGGTTTGTCTGCACCAACAACCTCGGCCCAGCATACAGTTGGTGTTCGCTGCTGCTGGGGGAAGTCTCTAGGTAGCACGATTGCTTGTGCTACCCAAGTCCCTTGTGGAATAAACCAGGGAGTGCTCGTGCAGGTGACTGTAATTTCAAGATTTTTCCCTGGGGAGGTGGTATGAATTTCTGGTAGCACAAATAATTCTGGTGGCCCTCTCAATGAGCTGCCCACCACTAAAATGTCAGTCTGAGTTTCAATGGTTCCCCAGAGGGAAACCTTGATTTGCTGGAATGTAGGTTTTGTGAGGTGGTGTGCAGTCACACTCACCAAGTCCAGACGTGTAGCCAGATTGTCCGTTGGTCCCTGCTGTCCCTGCTTTTCCGCAGATGACATGGCAGTTGCATCCGTGGCTGCAGCACTCAATTTGTTGTCTTCGCGCGGTGCTGGTCCACACTCCCCTATCCATTTCCCTGCTGGTGTTGTTGTAAGCAGGGTCAGGGTGTTGTCCTAGGACCTGCAAGCAGCTTGGAAGGGTGGTTAGTTTTTCTGGGCTTGGGACAGTTCTTTTCAAAATGGTGAGGGGAACCTCAGTTAAAGCATTTGTGAGTGTCTCTGTTAGAGTCTGCTGTAATAGCAGCAGCTATGGTCTTCCTCTGCGGTCCTTTAAATAAAGGGTGCTGAGGGGGAGGGTCTGGTTGGTCAGGCATCACCTCAGCGCAAGCCTCAACCATCTGCTTGATGGAAGGCTTTGGATCAGGTGGCAAGGCTTTGAGGACCCTTTTACACTCTGCATTTGCATTTTCTTTAGCTAAGGATCTTAATAGTTCCTTTTGCATCTTTGGATCCTCGACCTGTTTTCCCATTGCCTCCTTCAATCTATCCACAAAGTCCACAAAGTTCTCTTCAGGCCCCTGCCTGATTACTGCATAACCTTCTGAAGGGGCAGTGGGGGAGGGCAAGCACAATAGAGCCCTTTTAGTGGCCTTTTTATTAACGTTTAAAACCTCAACTGGTATATTGGCTGCCTGATCTTGCGGCTTCTCCTTATCTCCCTCCCCGCAAAGATGATTCAAAGTGAGGAAGGCATTTTTCTGATTAGCTTTATAAGTCTCTAATAGTTCCTTCAAATGCTGCTTCCACGATCTGTCCCAGAGCCAGAACTGGGCATCAGATAACAGACTTGTCATCATTGTCTTTATATCAGATGGCACCATTACATTTGTAGCGAATGTAGCATTTAACACACTTTTAAAATAGGATGACTCCCTCCTGAATTCTTTAGAAACCTTGCATAACTCCCGGAGATGGTTATACGAACACGGTTCCCATCTGGGGTTTGGACCTTGCTGATTGTAAGTTATGGGCACAGCTGTAGCGGTGGTTCTGAACCAGGAAGGACGAGGACTTCCAGTGGCATGTTCCACAGACAGAGAGTTTCCCCCCGGAGCTGCCAGAGACAGTGGTTTGGACCACCAAGCCATGAACCCCAAGTTCCTGCTATTGGTTCCTTGACTTGTCTGTTATGTATCTCAGTTCTGGAAAATTCCGTTACCTCCTTGTTCATTTGTTGTTCTCTCTACCCCCCTCCCCTCCCTAAACCTCATTCGACTATGCACCCTGGACCCTCCCTTGTATTGCCCCTGTGCCCTCAGTTTATTGGATGTTATTCCTCCCTTAAATACCCATGGAATGAGCTATTCTGGGCTCTTAGTCCCTGAGCTCCCTTGGGGGTAATAAACCTACCGAACTCTCATACTAAGAGTCCTCCTTCTTTGGGTAGTTCTTTGCTATCCTGCAGTGCTCTGAGGGCATCAACTCCTCAGCCCCAACGCAGACTAGCGGAGCCTGTAGTCGGCTCCCCGGTTAAGCCCTATCGATCAGAAATCGAACGGCTTTTCAGGGTCGCGCTAGCGCTCTGCCGCCAGGACCAGAGCGGGATAAAAAGCAGGGAACGCAACACACGGAAAAAATTCTCCTTCCCCAGCAACATCACAAGCCCCAGCCTCCCCACTTCCGGGTTCCAGACCATGGGAACCAGGAGGGAGGGGGTGTGGGAAACCGCAGGTGGGTGTTGACTTGGGGAGGGGCTGCCGGTGGAGGGGGTGGCAATGTCACGCTCAGGGGCGGCAACCATGGTCAGGGCCGGAGGGAGGTTCCTGGTGGGAGGGGAGGGCCCCGATGCGGTTACACCCATCAATGAGGGGGACGAACCCGACGGAGAACCATTCACCGTAGCGGGAGGGATGCAGGAGGAGCATGGGGAGGGGTCAGCTGTCAGAACGGGCACGCCTGTGCAATGCCAGCAGGCTGCAGCGCAGCTTTCCACGCGGCCGGAGCCATGTTGCCTTGCGCGTGCAACGCAGCTCGCCGCGTGGCCGGTGCCATGTTGACTCACACCGGTATTACGCAACCCAACCGTACTGCAGCCTGTCTGGCGGCCGGCATTATTCAAACTCGTGCTGCTATTTCGCAAGTCGAAAGTATAGCTGGGGGCGTGCAACCGGGTACGCAGGCATATGGAGAACGGCTGAGGGAAAGTTCGCTGTGGGGTGATCAGGCCCGCAGCAGCAGGGTGACAGGGGGAATCGGGGGAAATCAGGGAGTCCGCAGCAGCCCTGCGCGTTTTGGTGGGTTACTCCACCCGGTTCACCCGGCTGTGGGTCAGAAGGGTATGGAGGACACGGAGTGGGGATGGATGGGGTATTCTGGCGTGGCGTCCCCAGGCTTTTCCCCTTCTCTTCTAAAACTTCACAAATTAAAATCAGTAAAGGAAAAAATTCCCATACGGAATCATCCCCCGTCCGAGCAATGCTCATTAACCTTTCTCCGGCGAGATCCCAAAACTCCAGTGATTTAACCAAGGAAACGGAAACTGAGGGTAAATAAAGAAAAGCCCACTTAACAAACCGTTTTAGGAACTTCTTACAGAAAACTCCATTCCCTGATCTTAGGATGCTTTTAACTTGGAGATATACCTCTCGTTCAGGGCGGGATAATTTAATTCCCATCCTGAATATTTCCCCTTGGTCTGGAGTAATAGCGCAACGCAAAAGCACAAGCAAAAGGGTGCCCCTGAGCTTTCAGCACGTACAACGAACTGAGTGGACCCTGATTGATCCCGTAGGCGATTCTGGCTCCAACCAGACGCACCCGGAGGCGAATGTAAAGTCCGGAGACAAGGGTCTTCAGTCGTCCTGGTTTTCTGTTTCTTCTTGGGTGGATCCTTCTGATCCTGAAGGGGATTTCTGAACACCCCTTCCAAAAGTGCTAATAAAACTTAGCACACCTTTGGGGGTGCTGACCTGCCGAAAGCGAACGCCTGACCACCATAGTGGACAAGGACGCTTCGCAGAGACCTGAGTAGACTTCAGGTCCGTGTTCGAGTGCCAGCTTGTTCGCTAGCTGTTGGTGTCCAGCCCAGATTCCAGACAGCTTCCAGCTGGCCACGTTCCAGAAGTGTCCCTATCCAAAGGAGCACTCTGGTGGCAGCGCTTAGACACCAGCCAGTGAAGCTGCTCGCCCAGCAGGGTGACGTGCTGGGAGCGAGGAGCTGTGATCACTAGCTGCTGAAGTAGAAATAAGGCGAGAGGGACTTCTGGTATGGATGAATTCTGTGCAGCTTTATTGCAGGAAGTCCAGCACAGAGGGAATCCAGGGACCAAAAGCCCTAAATACTCTCTGCGACCATCTTATGAGGGATACGTACTAACCAATCATCTGAGGGTCCCGGGGTGTAGCTGCTGTGGATGTGTCCTTAGAGACCCCAGGGGGAGATGACTTAGAAAAGGAGAAAGATAACTGGTGGAGAAAGTCCAAAGGAGCTAGGAAACCCCTGGAAGGTGAAGTGACCATGGTTTAACCCAGGACAAACCACAGTAGCCATTGCTGGTGTCCATCATCTCCTCCCTCCCCCCAAGAACCTTTGTTCTATTCCCTGTTATCTCCTGGGCCCCTTTCCTTCCCCATCCTATAGGACCAATTAACCCTAGAACTTCCCTATCCTCCCCCAGAACCCCTAGTGATTGGTTGTATGAGATAACTCTTAAGGCTGTGTCTGAGGGCCCCTCGGTCTCTTGGATTCCTGCCTCTCCTCTGTGTGTGAAGAACCTGCAATAAAGCCACTCAGAATTAAAGGCACTCCAAGAGCCCTCTCGTTATTCATCTTCAGCTGATAGCTAAACTGGACTGTTCCTGCACTACAGTGCAGGCTGCAGTTTCTCTGGCTAAGTGTTTACGGGACGCTGCCAGAGCGCCCTGGGGACAGGGGCACTCCTGGAAATATAGCCAGCTGGAATCTGTTGTACTTCTCTGGGCTGGACAGAGGAACCAGGGAGCTATAGCGGGGAGGTACAAGGGCAGGGTCAGGGAACCAGTCCAATGGACGGGGGAGAGGGGAGGAGGCAAGGAGTAACAGTGAATCAATCATCCAGTAACAGGTAATCTTCTAGAAAGGGGGAGATGATAGACATAACTAGTAACCAAGTAAGTCTGCCCTGGGCTAAACCATGGTCACTTCAGTCCCCGGGGGGAGCTTAGCATTCTTGGAAGCCCTCCACCAAAGCCCTTTCTTCTCTTCTTGGGCTTCTGCTACCTCTGGAGTCTCGGAGGTAACTTCCACGGCCACACATACACTTTAGAATTCCATCCTCACCACTAGGGAAGGCAAAGATTTAACCATACAGCCTGGGTCATACAGGGGATTCCTAATTAGACAATGCAATTAGTGCTCACCTGTTTTATTTACTACTGTGTCATGTCTCTTCTCAGGAGACCCCAGCCTTGTGTTCACTATTTTTAATTACATTGATACATGTAATATACAAGGACCTTTTCCAGATTTTCATTTTTAAATGAGAGACACCACATTCCTCAGAATTTTACAAGGAGCTGGAATTTGGGGGAAGGCACATGAAGCACACCTGTCTGTGTAAAACCTCTCATTTGGAGAACTCCTGTGTGCTAGTGTGGGACTAAGAGTAGGCTGACTTCATCATAGCTTTCACATTTTGTACGTCTGTCTTTTCCAGTCTTACTTTTATTTATATTTCTCTACAATAAGACCTTTTTTCAATGATTCTGTGTTATTGATCCAACCACGCTTATATCTCAACTGCATTAACTAAAAATGCAATCCTGCACTGCAACGTAAAAAGAATGACAACTTTCTGCTAGCTTTGTTTTGAGTTTGATCCAATTTAACTACACCATGGCTCCTTACAGTTCTATTTCAGAGATGTTTACTTAATCTATTAATTCAGGGCTTTTTGCGATTTCTGAGTAGAATTCTGACTGATCATCAGTGTAATTCAGTATAATGTGGCTGCCATGTTCTGCAAGATGTGTAATGAATTAGTACATGTAATTGTTAAGAGTAGAGTTGATTATAAATAATAAGGGAAAATAGAAAAATACACGAAAGAAACAAGTTGAAGCTTAATAAAATGTTAATGACAGTGGATATTTAAAATAATTAATTTACCTAATAATCAAATAAATTTATATAAATAGATATTTTATCTGTTGCACTGTCCTCAGTTATAATTTTTGATTATAAGATTATTTTTTGTTTCCCAATTACAACATCATATGAATAATATGAAATAGTGATCTGCACTAGAAAATCTTGGTGGCTTCAACTCATGTCCTCCTCAGTATGGCAAATGTTATCTGGCCAGGCTAACCTTCCCAGGGACCCACTAGTTAACAGGGACAGACCTCCTCCAGGAGGTGGTTCAGAGCATGACTTTAGCTGAGGCATGCTGCAAATATTTGTCCTCAAATTTGCTTTTATTTTGCATAAGTCCCTTCTTCCATTGTTACAACTGGATGTGGGAATTAAAATCAGTCCTTGCCTCCTGCCCAGGCCTCTGGCAGTAGGTAGTAACCTTATTGAGGTAACCAGCACCCCGAAACCCACTTTTGTGTATAAGTTCTTTTAATGATGACTGATTCTGTCTATTATAGAATGAAACATTTATTAATAGACGGGGAAACTAACAGACATAAGACTTAAAAGCAAACCAATACTACACAGGAATAAAACAAAAAGAAAGACTACTAGAAGTTTAGCATATACACTGCACGAGCATGGTACCTTTTTCAGATACAGCTAGTGAAGAAATAGTATAAGCTTAGGATTCAATGTATCTTACCATCTAATTGCTGGTGCACCACATCGAAATCCTTTCCCTCAATCCCTGGGGAAGTAACCACGAAGCCTGCATCCAAACTTCAGGAAGAAGCTTTGTCCTGGTTTGAAGGACAGGTGTCTGTTAAGGAAGGCAGGAGCCTCCCTTGGAATGGGAAACTGTAACCCCTCTCCCTCCGAATTATTATAAAT
>JAVTVJ010002804.1:0-21455 GCA_034509425.1 Eopsaltria australis | reverse complement strand
TCCCGGGCCCCGCCGGCTCCGTTTGGGAGTGACCCCGCTCGTGCCACACCCGGGCGTGGCCCGGGAGCGGATCCGTCTGGTCCTGTCCCGGGGAAACGCGTGGCTGCCCCATCAATCCCATCCCATCCCAACCCATCCCGAATTCCCTGTGCCCTATCCGGGGCTTTGCCCGGTGCCACTGCCAGGGCCGGGAATGGGATGGGATTGTGCAGGGATGGGATTGTGCAAGGCTGGAATTGTGCAGGATTGGGATCGTGCAGGATTGGAATCGTGAAGGGATGGAATTGTGCCGGGCTGGAACCGTGCAGGGATGGAATCGTGAAGGGCTGGAATTGTGCAGGACTGGAATCATTGTGCAGGGATGGAATCGTGCCGGGCTGGAATTCCGCCCCGCCATCCCCCGGGGCCACAGCCCTGTCGCGGGGGGGGTTGGTGGCATCCTGCCCCGCCGTGTCCCGGCCCCCGCTGCCCTTTGGGACAAAGCCGGCCCTGTGTCCTTGACTTGTGGCTCCATTTACTCGACCCCGCCGGGGGAGCTGCCCCGGTGCCCGGCTCGGCGGCGGCCGGGACAAAGCGCCTTTCTCCCGGACCGCGCCCGGGGCACCGAATGACGCCGCTCCCGCCGGGGAATCGCCGCTGGCCGTGCCAGGGATCCGCCGGCATCCCCGGCTGGAGCGGCCCCGGCTGGAGCGGCCCCGGCTGGAGTGGCCCCGGCTGGAGCAGCCCCCGTTCCCTCTGGAGCTCGGCATGGCTTTGACTTTTAACTCAGCCCCAATTTCTCCCATTTTCCCCCGATTCCAGCGGGGCTGGAGCTGGGTTTGGGATGTGATGAGGATTTGGAGGAAGCCCCAGCTCCTTTGTCTTGCTGGACAGGCGGCTGGAGCAGCCCCCGTTCCCTCGGGAGCTCGGAACGGCTTTGGCTTTTAACTCAGCCCCAATTTCTCCCCTTTTTCCCCCATTCCCGCGGGGCTGGAGCAGCCGCGGTTCCCTCAGGAGCTCACACGGCTCTGGCTTTTTCTCTGCCTCAATTCCTCCCCTTTTTCCCCCACTCCCGCAGGCCTAGAGCTGCGTTTGGGCTTCGGATGAGAATCTGGAGGAATCCCCACCTCCTTTCTCTCCCCTAGCGCTGCCAAATCCCAAAAACCCGGGCCGAGCCGAGCTCTGGCCGCTCCACCGGGAATTTCCTGCGGTGCCAGCGACAATGACACAGCGACATCGGCTCGGTCCAACCCCTCCTCCTCCTCCTCCGCCTCCTCCTCCTCCTCCTCCTCCTCCTCCACCTCCTCCTCCTCCTCCTCCTCCTCCTCCTCCTCCTCCTCCTCCTCCTCCTCCTCCTTACCCCGGCACTCGGCGTCCGCCACGGGCGTGCACTCCCGCACCAGCACCTCGTTCTCCTCGCACGTGGTGCAGGGCAGGCAGGGATCCACGAAGTTGGCCTCGCTGGAGAAGGTGCCCTCGGGGCACTCCTCGCACACCGTGTCCTGCGAGTCCTTGCAGGGGAACATGAGGCCGAACCCCACCTCGCACACGCGGCACTCGCGGCAGCTCCCGCTCGCCTCGTCCTGGAAGTAGCCGTAGGCGCAGCGGCAAACGGCGTCGTCCGATTCCACGCAGGGCGCGGACATGCTCTGCAGCCCCACGCACTGCGTGCACGGCTTGCAGGGCTCCGTGGCGCTCACCGTGTCCGAGTAGGTGACACCTGCGGGGACACGGATGCGGCGGGGCCTCGGCGGGGTGGCCCCGCGGTGGCGCGGCTGCGCTGGCGCGGGTTGGGGTCGCTCGCGGCGTTTCGCTCTGGGGGTCCCCCCGCTCTGAGAGCCCCCCCAGAGCATCCCGGCCTCTCCAAGGCTCAGCTTCCCGTTAGCGCCTTCCCCATTCCCGCAGGAATTCCCGGCTCCGGAATCTCACAGGCTCACCTTCCCATTAACGCCTTCATCGTTCCCACAGAAATTCCCAGTTCTGAGCACCCTCCAGCCTTCTCTTCCCATTCCCGCAGGAATTCCCGGCTCCGGAATCTCACAGGCTCCTCTCCCCATTAACGCCTTCATCATTCCCACAGAAATTCCCAGTTCTGAGCACCTCCAGCCTTCTCTTCCCATTCCCGCAGGAATTCCTAGCTCCAATATCTCACAGGCTCCTCTCCCCATTAACGCCTTCATCATTCCCACAGAAATTCCCAGTTCTGAGCGTCATTCCAGGCTCTGCTTCCCATTCCTGCCTCAGTCCTCAGCTCTGAGCATCCCCCAGACTCCTCATCCCATTAACGCCTCCCCCATTCCCACAGAAATTCCCAGTTCTGAGCACCCTCCAGGCTCTGCTTCCCATTCCCACCTCAATTCTCAGCTCTGAGCATCCCCCAGACTCCTCATCCCATTAACGCCTTCATCATTCCCACAGAAATTCCCAGTTCCGAGCGTCCTTCCAGGCTCAGCTTCCCATTAACATCTTCCCCATTCCCGCCTCCTCATCCCAATGACACCTGCACCATTCCCTCCGCAATTCCCGGCTCCAAGCATCCCCCAGACTCAGTTTTCCATTCCTACTTTCCCCATTCCCAGCTCTGAGCATCCCTCAGGCTCCTCATCCCATTCCCACCGCAATTCCCGGCTCCGAGCACTCCCCAGCCTCAGTTTTCCATTCCCACTTCCCCCATTCCCTCCGCAATTCCCACTCCCCCGTGTCCCCATCCCGGCCCTCACCGCGCCCATCCCAGCGCTCTCCCCTCTCCTCCCAGGGCTCATCCCTGCTTTCATTCCCATTCCTGACCTCCCGGCGGTCCCTCCGCGCATTCCCTGCCCCTCACATCCCATCACTTTCCCCTCCACATCCTGCCCGGGGGTCCCCGGGGTCCCTCCGCGGCCGCGTGTCCCCGTGCCCGGGCTGTGATGCGGACAGGAGGTGACAACATCGAGTCGCTGACTCTGCGTGACCCCGGCGCTCCCGGCGCTCCGGTTTCATCCTGCAGGACGCGCTGCCGAGGAAATCAATGCCCGCTCTGCCTCGCTCTGCCCGCTCCCGCAGGATTTGGGGATATTTTTAGCCCCGGAAGAAGGGTCAGAGCCGGTCCTGGAGGGCGCAGCTGCTGCCCCCGCGCTGGCGGCTCCCGGAGATCCGTCCCGATCCAGGGAAATTCCAGCCCGAGGGATGGAGAAGGGGCTTGGGGGGAGCCTGGTCCGGGAATGAGCCGGGCTCGGCCGATCGCTGATCGATCCCAAGGATTGATAATTGGAGGGGCTGGGGGGAGCCTGGTCGCGATCCCTGATCGATCCCAAGGATTGATGATTGGAGGGGCTGGGGAGCCCCTGGTCGCGATCCCTGATCGATCCCAAGGATTGATGATTGGAGGGGCTGGGGAGCCCCCGGCCGCGATCCCTGATCGATCCCAAGGATTGATGATTGGCAATTCCCGCTCTCAGCAGCTCCGAGCCGGGGCGGAGCTGTTTGGGACAGGAATTTTGGGGTGCTCCGGAGGGGAATGAAGCACCCAAAACCCCCGGGAATGGGAGGGATGGGAAGGATGGAATTTCCATCCCAGCCTTGCCAGCTGATTTTTTCCCATCCCCTCACCCTGCCTGGGTGTCCTGCGCCTCTCCCGAGCCCTTCCCTGGATCTTCAGGAGACACTGGGGGGACACGGAATCTCAAAATCACGCAATCATTTGGATCGGGACGGACATTAAACCCCTTAAACCCATCCCAGGCTGCCCCAAACCCCATCCTCGGACACTCGCGGGTCCCCGGCCCTTCTGGTCACTCTGTCCGCGGTGCCCCCATCCCGGCCGTGTCCGAGCAGCCCCTGCCCCTCTGGTCACTCTGTCCGCGGTGCCCCCATCCCGGCCGTGGCCGAGCAGCCCCTGCCCCTCTGGTCACTCTGTCCGCAGTGCCCCCCTCCCGGCGGTGTCCGAGCAGCCCCTGCCCCTCTGGTCACTCTGTCCGCAGTGCCCTCAGCCCGCCGGTGGCCGAGCAGCCCCTGCCCCGTGTCCGAGCAGCCCCTGCCCCTCTGGTCACTCTGTCCGCGGTGCCACCAGCCCGGCGGTGTCTGAGCAGCCCCTGTCCCTCTGGTCACTCTGTCCGCGGTGCCCCCATCCCGGCCGTGGCCGAGCAGCCCCTGCCCCGTGTCCGAGCAGCCCCTGTCCCTCTGGTCACTCTGTCCGCGGTGCCCCCATCCCGGCCGTGGCCGAGCAGCCCCTGCCCCGTGTCCGAGCAGCGCCGGAGCAGCCCCGGGGCGGCGGCACACGCGGCTCCCATTAACCTGGGCTCATCCCTCGCATTATCCTGAATTATTGATGCGCCCCATTAGAGCGGGGAAGTGGCCAGGAAAGGCTTTCGGCTGAGTGCGCACATTTGCAGCGGCAGCCGAAGGTATCGGAGCTGAGCACTTACAGCCGAGATTCAAACCGGGGCCCCCCCTCATCCATCCCTCATCCCTCCCCCGGCAGCGGCGGAGGCTGCGAGGGATAAATAAATCATGAGGCAGCACTCCGGGCACTGGGGGAGCTGGAATGGGGGGGAAAAGGGAGAAATTAGAACAACCCCCCTCCTCTGGGATGCTTTCTGGCAGCCCCCCCGGGTTTTGGCTTTGGTTGAGGCGGATTATTTTTTTTTTTTTTTTCCTTTCCGAAACAATTCCCCGGGCGGGTCGGGAAGGAGTCCAAGGAGCGCTGGGAGCAGCCCCGGGGTGCAGGTGGGGATGCTCGGCCCTGGGCCGTGCCCGCATTCCTGGGGCGCAGTCTGGAGGCTCTGCCAGGAGCGGCGCTGCCTCTGCCTGCCCGGCCCGGGGGGATCCGGGGGAATTCGGGGGGGATTCAGGGATTCCAGGGGGATTCAGGGGGATCTGGGGGTTCCAGGGGCATCTGGAGGGATTCAGGAGTATCTGGGGGTATCCAGGAGGTTCCAGGGGGATTCAGGAGGATCCAGGGGCATCCAGGGGGTTCCAGCTGGATTCAGGGACATCCAAGGGGTTCCAGCTGGATCCAGGGGGATTCAGGGGCTTTCAGCTGGATCCAGCTGGATCCAGGGGGTTCCGGGGGGATCCAGGGCCACAGGGATCCTCTCCTCATCCCAGAAAGGGATAACAATGGTGTGTGAAGCTCTCCTGCCCTCCCCACCCCAAAATCCCTCTCAGGGAAGAGCTGGGGGTTAGGGGGGTTTTCCTTTAGTGGGATCCCGACCTCGGTGGGATCCAGACCTTGGGATCCACACCCGACAGCCAAGGAGGATCCGTCCCTCAGTGGGATCCAGATTTTAGTGGGGTTCATCCCTCATTGGGATCCAGATTTTAGTGGGGTCTATCCTTGAGTGGGATCCAGATTTTAGTGGGATCCATCCCCATGTGGGATCCAGATTTTAGTGGGATCCATCCCTCATTTGGATCCAGATTTTAGTGGGATCCATCCCTTCAGCCAGAGGGAATCCATCCCCATGTAGGATCCCTCCCCTCCGCGGGATCCATCCCTGCCCGGGCTCCGTTTCCCGGCCGGGCTCGGGGAGGCAGCGCCGTCCATCGATTTCTCAGGACGCTGAGGTATTTTTAGCGCTGCCCTGGCTCTGCTCTGTCCCCTCTCTGCCTCCTCTGCCTCCTCTCGGCTCCCTCCGGCCCTTCCCCCTCTCCCACCGCCTCCCCGGAGCCACCGGGGGCCGGGCTGGCACCGCTTTTCCCGGCACATCCTCGTCCTTCCGGCCCCGGAGGGCTCCGGGCGGTGCCAGGGTAGGGCAGAGCTCTCCTGGCATTGTCTGACAGCTCCCCCTGCTCCTCCCGAGAGGCTCCCACCGACTTTTATGGAGCGCTGGGCTCGGGAATCGCGCCTGGAGCTCCGATCCCTCCCTCCCTCCCTGCCGGGGTTCGCCTCTCCCTCCTCAGCTTTGCTGATATTTCGTTCTTTGCTGTTATTTCGTTCTTTGCTGATATTTCGTTCTTTGCTGATATTTCGTTCTTTGCTGATATTTCGTTCTTTGCTGTTATTTCGTTCTTTGCTGTTGTTTCGTGGCTTTCGCGAGGTTTAAAATAAACAAATCCATGGGGAATGTTCCTGGGGGTGGATCTGAGGTGGGTCTGGGGGATTTTTTGGAGGCCCAGCAGGTGCAGAGGCAGCGGGGATGGGGCTGGGGGTGTCCGGGATAGATGGATCCCACCCGGGGAGGGGAGGGATGCACAGGGAGGATCCTTGGAGGGGCTCCGGAAATCCGGGAATATCCCGATCCAAGGGATCATCCCCTGCTCCTGTGCAGGGATCCATCCCAAAATCCCAAAATCCCATCCCGTGCCTGAGAGCGCTGCCCAGACCCGGCTGTGCCACTCCCCGTGCCCCAAACTCTGAATTCGGGGGAAAATATCCCAGTTTAATGAATCCTTTCCCCAGTTCCCACCTGGAGAGCACTGCCCAGACCCGGCTTTGGGGCTGTGCCCCAAACTCTCAATTTGGGGTAAGAACACCCCATTTTCATGAATCCTTTCCCCAATTCTCAACCTGAGAGCGCTGCCCAAACCCGGCTGTGCCACACCCCGTGCCCCAAACCCCCATTTTGGGGTAAAAATATCCCATTTTAACGAATCTTTTCCCCAGTTCCCACCTGGAGAGCGCTGCCCAGACCCGGCTTTGGGGCTGTGCCACAAACTCCTGTTTTGGGGTAAGAACACCCCATTTTAATGAATCCTTTCCCCAGTTCTCAACCGGAGAGCGCTGCCCAAACCCGGCTGTGCCACACCCCGTGCCCCAAACTTCTGTTTTGGGGTAAAAATATCCCATTTTAACGAATCTTTTCCCCAGTTCCCACCTGGAGAGCGCTGCCCAGACCCGGCTTTGGGGCTGTGCCACAAACTCCTGTTTTGGGGTAAGAACACCCCATTTTAATGAATCCTTTCCCCAGTTCTCAACCGGAGAGCGCTGCCCAAACCCGGCTGTGCCACACCCCGTGCCCCAAACTTCTGTTTTGGGGTAAAAATATCCCATTTTAACGAATCTTTTCCCCAGTTCCCACCTGGAGAGCGCTGCCCAGACCCGGCTTTGGGGCTGTGCCACAAACTCCTGTTTTGGGGTAAGAACACCCCATTTTAATGAATCCTTTCCCCAGTTCTCAACCGGAGAGCGCTGCCCAAACCCGGCTGTGCCACACCCCGTGCCCCAAACTTCTGTTTTGGGGTAAAAATATCCCATTTTAACGAATCTTTTCCCCAGTTCCCACCTGGAGAGCGCTGCCCAGACCCGGCTTTGGGGCTGTGCCACAAACTCCTGTTTTGGGGTAAGAACACCCCATTTTAATGAATCCTTTCCCCAGTTCTCAACCGGAGAGCGCTGCCCAAACCCGGCTGTGCCACACCCCGTGCCCCAAACTTCTGTTTTGGGGTAAAAATATCCCATTTTAACGAATCTTTTCCCCAGTTCCCACCTGGAGAGCGCTGCCCAGACCCGGCTTTGGGGCTGTGCCACTCCACGTGCCCCAAACCCCCATTTTGAGGGAAAAACACCCGATTTTAACGAACCCTTTCCCCAATTCCCACCCCAAACGCTGGAGGGCTGACCCGGGGATGCTGCGACGCTTCCAGGAGGGAACAAAGGGACCCTTGGGGACACTCCACGCCCTGTCCCCGGCGCGGTGGCAGCCCCGGGGGGTTCGGGGGGTACTCACTGTCCAGGCAGGGCTCGCAGACGGTCTGGTTGACCCCGCACGGCTGCACCACGCCCTCGCCCAGGTTGCAGGCCCGGCAGCACTCCCCGCTGGCCGTGAACAGCTTGGAGAAACAACTGTCCTTGGAGCCGCCGGAGGGACCCTGGAGGGACAGCAGAGCCGCCAGGTCACTCCTGTCACCCGCGGGGGGGTGACGCCCAGGGTGACAGCCTCTCTGGGGACATCCTTCTCGTAGTAAATACGGATTTTTTGGGGGGGAAAAAAAAGCGTTTTTCCAGGTAAAATTGGGGAAAGCCCTGCTGGGTTCTGCGGCTGGAGGGGGTCGGGGTGGTTTTTGGGGTGATGTGGCCTCTGTTTGTCCTTGTCACTCTCCTCAGTCACCTCCGAGGGCACTGAGGTGGGCTCGGCCCTTCCCAGCCTGGGATGGGAGAGGAGAGGGGAAATTCCTGCCTCGGAGCAGGGTTTGGGGAGCCGGGGAGGCGCCTCTGCCCCCCCAAATCCCCTCGGGAGCAGAAATGAGGTGGAAACGAGGAATTGAGGGAGCAGCGCGAGCTTCGGTGACCTCCCTGCCTGGTGGCACCGCTGTCACCACACCTGGAAGCCACAAATGTCCCACGGGTCGCTCCCAAGGACCCTCTGCCGCCCGGGGAGGGGGAGCTGCTCCCCAAAATCCCCTCTGGATTTGAGAATCTCTCTCAGGAATGAGATGGAAATGAGGAATTGAGGGAGCACCGGGAGCTTCGGTGACCTCCCTGCCTGCTGGCGCCGCCTGTCCCTGTGTCACCACACCTGGAAGCCACAAATGTCCCACGGGCCACCCTCACGGACCCTCAGCAGCCCGGGGAAGGGGAGCCCCTCCCCAAAACCCCTCCTGGCCACCAGCGCGGGGTGCAGGACCCCTCTCCCGGCGATCCCAGCCCTCCTCCCGCTCCCTCCGCTGGGACCATCCCTTTGCCACCCACCCACGGCTGATTTTGGGGAGGGGGGGGACAGCTCCGGGGGAGCATCTGGCGGCCTCGTCAGCGCCTTGGCCGCGTCCCCGCGCTCGCAGCGGCGCTCGGAGCTCGCTGCGCGCCGCATCCGGCGGGGCCGAGACAATGGAGCGCCGATGGCAGGCGGCTGGATGACAAAGTGCTCCGATCACCGCGCCGGGAGGCGGCCGCTCCCCCGCCAGCCCGGCCTGGCAAAACCCCCCAGCCAGAGCCTGCTCCCTGAGCCTCTTCCCAGAACCTTTTCCCAGATCCTTTTCCAGGATCCTTTTCCCAGAGCCTTTTTCCAGAACCTTTTTCCAGATCCTTTTCCTGGACCCTTCTTCCAGATCCTGTCCTCAGAGCCTTTCCCCAAACCCTTTTCCCAGATCCTTTTCCCAGATTTCCCAGATCCTTTTCCCAGATCCTTCTTCCAGATCATTTTCCCAGACCCTTTTCCCAGAGCCTTTTCCCAAACCCTTCTCCCAGATCCTTTTCCCAGAGGCTTCTTCCAGATCCTTTTCCCAAATCCTTTTCCCAGACCCTTTTCCCAGACCCTTTTCCCAAACCGTTTTTCCCAGACCCTTTTTCCAGACCCTCTTCCCAGACCCTTTTTCCAGATCCTTTCCCCAAACCGTTTTTTCCAGACCCTTTTCCAAGACCCTTTTTCCAGACCCTTTTTCCCGGACTCATTTCCCAGACCTTTTTCCCAGTTCCTTTTCCCCCAAACCGTTTTCCGGACCTTTTTTTCCAGACCCTTTTCCCTTTTTCCCACACCCTTTTCCCAGCCCCTTTTCAAGGACCCTTTTCCCAGCCCCTTTTTCCAATCCCTTTTCCCACACCCTTTTCCCGGACTCTTTTTCCCAGCTCCTTTTCCCGGACCCTTTTCCCAGCCCTTTTTTCCCAGACCCTTTTTCCTGTCCCTTTCCCCAAACCGTTTTTCCCAGACCGTTTTCCCAGCCCCTCTTTTCAGACCCTTTTTCCCCGACCCTTTTCCCCAAACCCTTTTTCAGCTCTCCCAGAGATCCCACAATCCCAGAGCTTCCAGCTCCCCCCGAGACCCCGCGATCCCAGAGCTTCCAGTTCACCCAGCGCATCCCAGGAACCCAGAGCTTCCAGCTCTCCCAGAGACCCCCGGATCCCAGAGACCCCGCAATCCCAGAGACCCCCCCCGATCCCAGAGACCCGCCCCGATCCCAGAGACCCCGCAATCCCAGAGACCCCACAATCCCAGAGACCCCTCAATCCCAGAGCATCCCAGGATCCCAGAGCTTCCAGCTCTCCCAGACACCCCCCGATCCCAGAGACCCCCGGATCCCAGAGATCCCGTAATCCCAAGAGCTTCCAGCTCTCCCAGAGACCCCTCAATCCCAGAGACCCCTGAATCCCTGAGCCCCCCAGGATCCCAGATCCTCCATCTCTCCCAGAGACCCCTCAATCCCAGAGACCCCTGAATCCCTGAGCCCCCCAGGATCCCAGATCCTCCATCTCTCCCACGCCGCGGGCAGCTGCGAGCAGCCCCGCGTGGGCCGGCTCCGGCCGCGCCACCCGGCTCCCCTGTCCGGCCACCTGTCCCCTCCCCGCGGGGCCAGTGCCACCCCCCCCCACCCGCTCCCCCCGCCCACGCTCCCGGGAACGCTGCGGAAAACGCAATTCCCGGCTCCAGGTGTGTCCACCCCCCTCGTTCCCAGGCTTTCCTTGGGGGTCTGGGAGCTCGGAGCCCCCCTCGGGACGAGCGGGCCGGGAAGGGGCACCTGGTCCGCGTTAGGGCGCGGAAATGCGCGCGTTATTAGCGCGGCTCCCGGTGACAAAGGCGCGGGTATTAACGCCATAAACCATCCTGACAGCTGGCCCGGCCCGGGGCGGCCGCGGGGCGCAGGCGACACCTCTGGAAGCTCTTAATTGCTTTGGGAGCCGTGTCGGGGGGGGGATTGGAGCCCGAGCTGGCGCTGCCGGGCGAGGACGGAGCCGCTCCGAGCGAGATTTCGGAGCGCTGGCACGGAAAAACCGCCCGGAACAAGGGAGGGGATGCTCCAGCTGGAGACGGGCCCGGCAGCGAGATGCGAGCTGCCCCCGGGCCTGACAGGCGCGTTCTGCCTCTCTTGGCCGAGCGCAGCGTCTGGGAGAGGCCAAAAGCCCGGCCCGCAGCGGGTCCCGAAGTTTGGGCAGCTCGGGCTCCGGAGAGCCCCGGGAGGCTCCGCCGCTCCCGGGCCGGGCAGCGCCGGTACCGAGCGGGGGGTCCCGGAGTTTGGGGGGTCTCCGGTTTTGGGGGCGCATTTGGGGTCTCTGTTCCCCGGGGACACTCCCAGCCCCGCAGGTGCAATGCCGGGGGGCAGAGCCATCCCCCCGAGGTGACCCCACTCAGGGATGTGGCGATTTGGGGACATCCGAGCGCGGCCCCGCTGCGGCGGCCGGGGGGGGGGGGGAGGGAGAGCGATGGGGGCGATTCCCGGGGGTGGGAATGGTTGGGATCGGTGTGGCTGGGACAGCTCCTGTCCCTCCTGCCACCCTCCCGATGTCACAGGGACCCCCGGGGGGTGTGGGGGAAGGGACCCCCCCCCCCCCCCGCCCCCGGCGGTGCCAGCCCCGCTCCCTCCTCAGCCCCTGCGCTGAACTCCACCTTCCTTTAATATCCTGCCCGAGGGGTGTCCGGCTGCCTGACGGCCCCCCTGGGACCCCCGCCAAGCCCTGCCCCCCCCAAAATCCCCGTCCCGGCCGCAGCTGCGGGCTCGGACCCCCCCGGCCGCCCCACTCCGGGCACTCCCCTCTCTCTGCCGGCCCCCCCCGCCTCAAGTGCCCTGAAGTTTTTTTTGTGTGGGGCACACGGCGAGGGCTCAGCCGGGAGGAAAAAAGGGGCTCAGCCATCGCTCCGGGAGGGTTCGGAGCCGGGAAGGTCCGGGAGGGGTTTGGGGAGGGCTGGGAGGCAGGTGATGGAGGAGCTGGGGGGGTTGGGAGTGGTTTCTCCCCCCGCTCCCCTCGGGCTGAGGCTCTGTCACCCTTTGCAGTGGGGCAGCGGCACCGGGGGGGCTGCGGGACCCCCATCCCCACCCAGCTCCTCGCGCCCCCTCCCTCCGCACCCCAAAAAGCTCTGCCCGCCCCCCCCCGGAACCCCCTCCCCCCTCCGGTGCCTTCGGTCCCTCCAGCCCCGCTCGGGCTCCTGCCTGGGCTGTCCCCTGAGCCCTCCTGCCACTCACCCATCCCGGGACCCCCGGGACCCTCCAAACACCCCCGGCTGATGCCTCGGGGACTCTCCAAACACCCCTGGGTGATGCCTCGGGGACCCTCCGTGCCACCCCCGCCCGGTGCCTGGGGGACTCTCCCTCCCCCGGTGCCTGGGGGACTCTCCCTCCCCCGGTGCCTCCGGGGACTCTCCCGCCGCTCCCGGTGTCCCCGGGGCCGCTGCCACCCCCTCCCCGCCGGGGCTCTCGGGGCTCCCCCCGGGACCCGCACTCACCGCCGGCAGCAGGAGCAGCAGCAGCGGCAGGAGCCCGGCCATGGTGGGGTAGGGGGAGCGGGGCCGGTGACACCCCCGGGAGCCGGAGCGGGGCCGGTGACACCCCCGGGAGCCGGAGCGGGGCCGGTGACACCCCCGGGAGCCGGAGCGGGGCCGGTGACACCCCCGGGAGCCGGAGCGGGGCCGGTGACACCCCCGGGAGCCGGAGCGCGCCCGGGCTGCCCTCGCTCTGCCGCTCTCCGCCGCGGCGGCGGCCAGAAAAGAGCTGCAAGTCCCTCCTCCTCCTCCTCCTCCTCCTCCTCCTCCTCCTCCTCCTCCTCCTCCTCCTCCTCCTCGTCCTCCCCGCCCCCGGAGCATCACGGAGCGGCCGAGCCCGCACCCTCCGCCGCCGCCACACAAAGCCCGGGCCCCCCCGGCCCCGCCGCCCGCCCACGAAGCGCTTTTGGGGTGCGCTGGCTCCGTGTCCGGCCGGGGCTCTTCGCTTCTCCGCTCCCGTCCATCCTTTATTCCTCCCGTGCTGTCTGTCCGTCCTTCCAGCCCCTCGCCATCCCCTCGTCTGTCCCTGTCCGTCTGTCCGTCCCCGCCGTGTCCCCACCGTCCCCGTCCCCGGGGTGGGGTCACCGATGCCACCGCAGCCCCGGGGTGACCGGGCTGGCTCCGGCTGCGGGGGACAAGGGACAGCGCCCCGCAGCTCGGGGACACCCCAGGCCCTGTCCCAGCTGTGCGGGTGACACCGAGAGGCCCCCGGAGGGGACACGCGGCTGGGGCTGAATTAAACCTTTGTCACTCGGCAAAAAAAAAAATCCCCTATGAGTGTCCCTAAAAACGTCCCCGCCTGCCACCCTCCTTTGTCCTTCCTGGTGACTCCGCGTGGCCTCCTGCCCTCCCAGATCCCACAGCGCTGCCAGCTGGAAATGCCAGCGCTCGTCCCTCACCCCGCAGCGCTGTGTCAGCCCCTCGGGGTCACCGGGACAATGCCGCGGGGTCACTGGTGGCACTGGGAACGGCCCGGACACGCTGTCACCACCCCGGGGTGGCTCCTGTGGCCACGGTGGCCTCGGCGCAGCGGCTTTGGCCCGGGGCGCGTCCAGCCCCAGGTGTTTCCTCCCCGCTCCGGGCTCTGCAGGTGCTTCTGGGGCTCCCCAAAATCCGGCCGTTCCCACCCCTGCAGCCACCGCAGCCCCGAATTCCCGGCGGGAACGCAACGCTCCGCTGGATTTCCTCTGGAAAAGCCGATTTTGGACCCTCCGGGGCGCTCGGGGCCGGCTGCTCCCGGCCGGCTCATCCCGGGAAAGGCTGCGCGGAATTCCCTCGCTCGCAGCTTTTCCGCGGGATTAAACCCGGGCCAGAGCTGCCGTTTGTTCTCCGTCACGGGCGGAACATCTGCGAGCCACATGGAGCGGCTTTCCCGGCCAGGAAAAGCACGCCGGGGCCAGCTGGGGACGGGCCGGGAGGTGCCCGGGGGCCGGGATGACCACCCGGGGGTCGGGATGCCCACCCAGGGGTCGGGGTGACCACCAGGGTGTTCGATGTCCATCCAGAGGTTCGGTGTCCAGCCAGGAGTTGGGATGCCCACCCGGGGGCCGGGATGACCACCCAGGGGTCGGGATGTCCACTCGGGGGTCGGGATGTCCATCCAGGGGTCGAGATGTCCAGCCAGGGGTCGGGATGACCACCCGGGGATTGGGATGGCCACCCAGAGGTCGGGATGCCCACCCAGGTGTTCGATGCCCACCCGGGGGTCGGGATGCCCACCCAGGGGTCGGGATGACCACCCGGGGATTGAGATGTCCATCCAGGGGTCGGGATGTCCACCCGGGGGTTGAGATGTCCACCCGGGGGTCGGGATGTCCATCCAGGGGTTGAGATGTCCAGGCAGGGGTCGGGATGTCCACCCGGGGGTTGAGATGTCCACCCGGGGGCCGGGATGACCACCCGGGGATTGGGATGGCCACCCAGAGGTTGGGATGCCCACCCAGGGGTTCGATGCCCACCCGGGGGTCGGGATGCCCACCCAGGCCGGGACGAGCAGCGATAATCCCAATATTTTCAGGGTTTTTATGGGATCACCGCAGCCGCAGCGGTTCGGGACGGGGTGATGGGATTTCCTCCGGCTGCGGGGGACAAGCGACAGCGTCCCTGGCGACATTCCCGGGTCAGCCGCGTGGCACGGCTGGCACGGCGGGGGAGCCGCCGCGGGATCCCGCAATTAATTCTCCGCAGCAAGTGGCAAATCCAGATGTTTTCCTCGGGCCTTGGGATAAATCCCTCCTCCCCCTTTCCCCTCCTTCCCCTCCTCCTCCTTCCCCTCCTCCTCCTCCTCCTCCTCCTCCTCCCTCCCTGCTGGGGACACTGAGCTCGTCTCCCGCTGTCCCCAAACCCCGTCCCTGCCACCCCCGCGGCCCGGTGCCAGCCTGGGAATGATCCCGGGAAAATCCCGGCCTTGGAAAAGCCCCGTCCCAGGCCCAGCTGGGCTCCATCTGGGCCAGGCTGGGCCTGGGAAGGGAAGGGAAAGGAAAATTCCCGCTCCCATCGCAGCGCTCCTCCGGAGAAGGGATTCATGGAATTCTCCACTGAGTCACACGCGCGACGTTTTTCCTGTCCCCAAAAGAATCCGTGTCCCTTTCCCGGCTCCCTGGGGTGACAAAGAACCTCTTAAAGGTCCGGTGTCACCTCCTGGAGTTAAACCCAAAGGCTCTGGGAGTGTTTTTTTGGGGGGAAAATGATGAGAAATGGAACTCTCGGAGCGCTGGAACCCCTCGGGTCACCCAAAAATTCACGCACCTGCCACTAACTCCAAACTAAAATTAATCCCGACCCCAAAAAAGCCTCGTGGGGACCCAAAATCGGCTCTGAGGGCACCGTGGGGTGGTGCCAGGCCTGGGTTTGGGGTGTGAGAGCAGCTCAGGCCTCGGTTTTAATGAGAAAAAAAAATACTTTATGGATTTTCCCGTTGGATCCCGAGCTCCCCTCAGGCCGAGGGGGTCACAGCACCGGGAAGGGCAGGATTAATTAGCAAAAAGCCAATTAGAGCTGGGTGAAATTGCTTGGAGTCACCCCCTTCCATCCTCAGAGCGATTTCACCCCCTCGTTATTTCCCCTCAGGCTCCTCCAGGTTTCCCAGAGGGATCCAGGGAATTTTCCCCCTCTCCCTCCATCCTTGGGGGGCTCGGGAAGAGCCCCCAGAAAGAGCCCGGCTTAAACACTCAGGGCTAGGCGCGGTTTTTATGGCTTTTACTCCAAAGCCCGAGGTGAAATTCCCTTCCCGACAAAGCCGAGCCCGCGGTAATGGCCGGATATAAATAAGGATGGATTAATTAATTAATTAATTACTAATACACCTCGGGAAGGGAAAAATCCACAGACAGGGCCGGGAGCCGCGAGGAAAAACCCGCGGGGAGAGGAAGGGGCGGGGATGGGAGCGGGTGTGGGGCAGGGGGGAAGGAAAAGGCTTTTTGGGGGAGAAAAGGAGGAAAACTGGGGTGGAAAGAGAGGAAAATTCGGGTGGAAAGGGGAGGAAAATTCGGGTGGAAAGGGGAGGAAAATTCGGGTGGGAAGGGAGGAGAATTTGGGTGGAAAAGGAGGGAAATTCGGATGGAAAGGGAGGGAAATTCGGGTGGAAAAGTGAGTTATTCCTACACGGAGGGGGCCCAATTATTCCTGTTGGAATGGGGCTGTTATTCCTGTAGTAAAGGGGTCAATTATTCCATGGAAATGGGCCCGGTTATTCCCATGGAAATGGGACTCGGTGATTCCTACAGGGATGGGGTTTCGTGATTCCCATGGAAATAGGGCTCAGTTATTCCTATAGGAATGGGGTCCAGTTATTCCTATGGAAATAGGGCCCAGTTATTCCTATAGGAACGGGGTTCAGTTATTCCCATAGTAATGGGGTTCAGTTATTCCCATGGAAACAGGGCCCAGTTATTCCCATGGAAATGGGGCTCAGTGATTCCTACAGGGATGGGGCGATGCCGGTGCAGGTGGAGCAGGGAAGGTGAATTCCCACTGGGATTGACTGCAGGACTTGGGAACACGTGGGACACGGGGGACACGTGGCTTGTGTCCCCCTCTGCTCTCCGTGCACTCCCAAGCTCCAATTCCCACCGGGATGACACCCCCAGGACTGGGATGCGACCCCAAAACTCCAACCATCCCAAAATCCCCAGGAGGGCTCCAGCGCTTCCCAAACTGCCCCAAACCCCATTCCCGTTTCCCTCCGAGTGTCCCGGTCTGCTTTGGATCACGCTCCCTGATTTCCACGCCTGCGATTCCTCCTCCATCCCCCTCCCTTCCCCTCTCCAGCCCTGGCAGCTCCCGGCTCCCCCCGGCCCTTTTTCCCTTTTTTTTCCAGCCGATCCATCACCCTGCGGGATTGGGGGATGAATCCGCGGGTCCTTATAAGGCCGGCCCGGAGGAAGCTCCGGGAGAGCCGAGCGGGGCCGGGAATCGGGAGAAACAAACCCGGCTCTGCCCGGGCTGGAGAGAAACCAGGGCTGGACCAGCTCCAAACAATCCCGGGAGAAAGAAAATCCCGGGAAAAACAAACCCCGCTCTGCCCGGGCTGGAGAGAAACCAGGGCTGGACCAGGTCCAAACAATCCCGGGAGAAAATCCCGGGAAAAACAAAACCCCGGGGAGAAAATCACGGGAAAAACAAACCCCGCTCTGCCCGGGCTGGAGAGAAACCAGGGCTGGGCCGGCTCCAAACAATCCCGGGAGAAAATCCCGGGAAAAACAAACCCGGCTTTGCCTGGGCCTGGAGAGAAACCAGGGCTGGACCAGCTCCAAACAATCCCGGGAGAAAATCCCGGGAAAAACAAACCCCGCTCTGCCCGGGCCTGGAGAGAAACCAGGGCTCCAAACAATCCCGGGAGAAAGAAAATCCCGGGGAGAAAATCCCGGGAAAAATAAACCCGGCTCTGCCCGGGCCTGGAGAGAAACCAGGGCTGGACCAGGTCCAAACAATCCCGGGAGAAAATCCCGGGAAAAACAAACCCCGCTCTGCCCGGGCCTGGAGAGAAACCAGGGCTGGACCAGGTCCAAACAATCCCGGGAGAAAATCCCGGGAAAAACAAACCCCGCTCTGCCCGGGCCGGGAGAGAAACCCAGGGCTGGGGACAGGTCCAAAACAATCCCGGGAGAAAATCCCGGGAAAAACAAACGCCGCGCTCTGCCGGGCCTGGAGAGAAACCAGGGCTGGACCAAGCTCCAAGGCAAACCCGGGAGAAAATTCCAGGAAAGCAAACCCACGGGAGAAAATCGCAGGGAAAAACAAACCGAGGGAGAGATCCGCGGAAAGAACAAACCCCGCTCTGCTCTGCCCGGAGAGAACCAGGGCTGGGGCCGGCTGCCAAACAATCCTGGGAGAAAATCCGGGAAGAAGCCACCGTTTGCCTGGGCCTGGAGAGAAACCAGGGCTGGGCGGCTCAATCTCGGGAGGAAAATCTCAGGGAGAAAATCCCGGGAGAGAGCAAATCCGGAGAGAGCAATCCCGGGAGAGAGCAAATCCCGGGAGAGAGCAAATCCCGGGAGAGAGCAAATCCCGGGAGACAGCAAATCCCGGGAGACAGCAAATCCCGGGAGACAGCAAATCCCGGGAGACAGCAAATCCCGGGATTGTCGCTCGGGCAGGGCTGGAGGCCGGGGCCACACCCGGGCCAGCAGCAGCAGCAGCAGCCGCGTTATCGATGATCCCGCCCGGGCCATCGATCGATCGATCGCTCGATCCTTCGGCTCCTTGGGTTTTTGGGAAGCGATCGGGGCCGGGTTCGGTGCCGATGGATGCAGGATTTCGGGAATGGGGCGTGGGAAGCGCGGGGCCGGCGGGGATGGGCCGGGAGAGGGGGATTTGATCTTTTCCTTGCGATTTCGCTGCGTTTGTTTCTCGCCCTGGGGGTGGGGATCGGTTTTAATTTGATTTGTTTTAATTGCTAGGCCGGGGCAGAGCGAGGGGAAGGGAGGATGGAGCGGGGATGAGGGGGTTGAAATAAAGTAGAAATGGAATTGGAATAAATGGGAATAAATAGGAATAAAATGGGAATAAAATAGGAATAAAATGGGAATAAATAGGAATAAAATAGAAATAAAAAAAGAAATAAAATGGGAATAAATAGGAATAAAATAGAGATAAAAAAGAAATAAAATAGAAAAAAATAGGAATAAAAAAAGAAATAAAATAGGAATAAAATAGGAATAAAATAGGAATAAAAAAAGAAATAAAATGGGAATAAATAGGAATAAAATAGGAATAAAAAAGAAATAAAATAGAAATTAAAAAAGAAATAAATAGGAATAAAATAGAAATAAAAAAAGAAATAAAATAGAAATAAATAGGAATAAAATAGAAATAAAAAAAGAAATAAAATAAGAATAAATAGGAATAAAATAGGAATAAAAAAAGAAATAAAATAGGAAAAAATAGGAATAAATAGGAATAAAATAGGAATAAAATAGAAATAAAATAGAAATAAAATAGAACTAAATAGAAATAAACCAGAAATAAATAGGAATAAAATAGATATAAATAAGAATAAAAAAGGAAATAAAATAGAAATAAATAGAAATAAAATAGAGATAATATAGGAATAAAATCGAAATAAATAAGAATAAAATAGAGGTAAATAAAATAGAGATAAATAGAATAGAATAGAAATAAAATAGAGATGAATAGAATAAAATAGAACAGAAATAAAATAGAGATGAATAGAATAAAATAGAAATAAACAGAATAAAATGGAATATTCCCATGGAAGGGCCCCTCTGACCCCACTGGGAGATATTTTTCCAGCTGCTTTCCAGGGGGTGCAGCCCAGACCAAATCCAGCGGAATTTTTGGGCTCCTTTTCCCAACATTTGGCCCAGGCCAGGCCGGGATTGTTCTCCGGGCTCTGCCGGGAGTTCCGTTCCTCGGTTTCCCCCGTGGAAGTGGGGGTGGGAATTTCAGCTCCGGGTGGGAATTTTCACCTCCGGGTGGGATTTTGGCCTCTCCGGGTGGGATTTTGGCCTCTCCGGGTGGGATTTTGGCCTCTCCGGGTGGGATTTTGGCCTCTCCGGAGCCGCTTCCCAGCAGGAGGGGGGGTTTCATTTCCCAGCCCTCGGAGTTGATGAGGGGAGTTAATTGCTGCCTTCATTCCTTATGCAAATGAGCCGCGAGCCGCTGCGGGAGCAGGGCCGGGAGCGGGGCCGGGAGCGGGCGGGATCCAGAGCCGTGAACCCACAGGATCCATAGGGATCCACACAGGATCCATGGGAATCACTACAGGATCCATAGGAAACCCTACAGGATCCATAGGGATCCACACAGGATGCACAGGGATCCAGGAATCCTTATAGGATCCATAGGGATCCACACAGGATCCATGGGAATTCAGGAATCCCTACAGGATCCACAGGAATCCCAGCCCCTCTGCTCCCATCACCTCAATTATCCCGTGATAATTTAAATTCTAATTTAAATTTAAATTCTAATTCTAATTCTAATTCTAATTCTAATTCTAATTCTAATTCTAGTTCTAATTCTAATTCTATTTTTACTTTTAATTCTAATTTTAATTTTAATTATAATTTTACTTTGAATTCTAATTTTAATTCTAATTTTACTTTTAATTCTAATTCTAATTCTAATTCTAATTCTAATCCTAATTCTAATTCTAATCCTAATTCTAATTCTAATTCTAATTCTAATTCTAATTCTAATTCTAACTCTAATTCTAATTTTACTTTTAATTCTAATTTTATTACTAATTCTAATTCTAATTCTAATTCTAATTCTAATTTTACTTTTAATTCTAATTTTAATTCTAATTTTCATTCTAATTTTAAATTTTCATGAGCTCTTTCCCGGCGGGGCGGGGCGGCTGCGGTGGGAATGGGGCTGGGAAGCGCTTTGGGATTCAGGTGGGAGCCCCGCGGGGCCGGGGATCGATGGATCGATCGATCGGCTCGGGGTTAATCAGATTGGGGCGGGCAGCGCCGTCTGGGCCCCGCTGGAATTCTCCGAGCCGCAAAAAAGGACAAACAGCCGGGAGGAAATTGGGTAAAAGCGATTTTATCCCGGCTTCCAGGAGGGATTTAATGAGCGCCGGGACGTGACGGCGGCGCTGAAGGCAGGGAGAGCCGGGGGAGGAGGGGCTGGAGCCGGGCAGGATCCTTGGGATCGCTCCGGGGGTTAAGGAGGGATCCCAGCCCTGGATCTGTGGGGAGATGGATCCCCCCAAGGTGGGCAGAGGGGTCTGGGGACGTGGAGAGGCTCCGTGCTGGGCTGGGGGCTCTGCCAGGACTGTGGGGTCCTCTCCCGATCCCGTGGGATCCTCTCACAATCCCATGGGATCCTCTCACAATCCCATGGGATCCTCTCCCAGCCCCATGGGATCCTCTCCCAATCCCATGGGATCCCGTTCCAGCCCCAAGGGATCCTTTCCCAGCCCCAAGGGATCCTTTCCCAGCCCCATGGGATCCTCTCCCAGCCCCATGGGATCCTTTCCCAGCCCCATGGAAAGCTCTCCATCCATCGATCCCTCCATCCATCGATCCCTCCATCCATCGATCCCTCCATCCATCATCCATCCATCCATCCATCCATCCATCCATCCATCCATCCCTCCACCCATCCATCCCCCATTTCCCCTCTTTCTGCTTTTCCGAGGGCTTTTCCTCCCCCTCCCGTCTCTCCCCACCCTGGATTGTACCGGGACAGACCCGGGACCACCTCCCGGCCACCCCGGGCTGGGTCCGGGGGTCACTCCCACCCCGATTTCTCCCTCCCACCCACCCCAGGCCGGGTCTAGGGGTCACTCCCATCCCAGACTGGATCCAGGGGTCACTCCCACCCCGATTTCTCCCTCTCACCCACTCCAGGCTTGGTCCAGGGGTCACTCCCATCCCAGACTGGATCCAGGGGTCACTCCCACCCCGATTTCTCCCTCCTGGCAGCCCCGGCAGAAACCCGAGCCTGTCCCTGGCAGTGACGGATGGGCCGGGGCCCCGCGGATCTCCCGGGTCTAAAAGCATTACGGCTCCCAGGCCGATAACGCCGGGGATTTGCTGAAGCCGCTCGAGGTCCCATTTTCCCTGGAACCCATTTCCAGGGCATGAATCACCGAGCGAGCGGAATGAACTCAATTAGTCCAGACAGAGGCAGGAGATAAATCAGGGTCCCATTAGGAAACCTGCGGGGTAATTGATGGCCCCGAGCGGCAGCGCTGGCTGCCTCCCTTCCCTGCCCATCTGCCGCCGCCGCGGGGCCGCGTTCCCTCTGCCGGTGCCGGGGATGCTCCGGGGAGGCTCCGGGGAGGCTCCGGGGAGGCTCCGGGGAGGCTCAGCCCTGCCCCGCCCGCCTGACCCGGATCGGAGCCTTCTCCTCCCCTCATTCACCTTTTTTCGCTCATTCATCCAGCGCTGGTTGCCT
>JAVTVJ010002803.1:0-10497 GCA_034509425.1 Eopsaltria australis | reverse complement strand
TTTTTTGGATTTTTGTGGGATTTTGTGGGATTTTTGGGGGATTTTTGGGGGATATTTGGGGGATTTTTTTGGAATTTTTTGGGAGTTTTTTTGGAATTTTTTGGGGGATTTTTTAGGATTTTTTGTGAGTTTTTTTGGATTTTTGAGGATTTTTTGGGGGATTTTTGGGGACTTTTTAGGATTTTTTTGGGGGATTTTTGTGGGATGTTTTTAGGATTTTTTGGGGATTTTGGGGGGTTTTTTTGGGGGGGGAGTTTGGGATTGTTTGGGGAATTTTTGGGATTTTTTGGAATTTTGGGGGATTTTTTTGGGGATTTTTGGGGATTTTTTGGGGGATTTTTTGGGGGATTTTTGTGGATATTTTTGGGATTTTTGGGGTTTTTTTTGGGGGGGGGAGTTTGGGATTTTTTGGGGATTTTTGGGGATTTTTTGGGATTTTTGGGGATTTTTTGGGAGATTTTTGGGGATTTTTTCAGGGATTATTTGGGGATTTTTGGGATTTTTTGGGATTTTGGGGATTCCCAGTCCCCCCAGTTTGGATTTTGGGGATTTCCCAGTCCCCCCAGTTTGGAATTTGGGGATTCCCAGTACCTCCAGTTTGGCCAGGCTGTCCCGGAGCCGTTCCCGCTCCCGTTCCCAACTTTCCTGGGATTCTTCGAGCCGAAATTCCAGAACTTTCTGAGCCTTCTCCGACGCCGCCAGCGACGACTCCAAGGACTCCCGGGCCTGGGGAAAATCCAGAGGGATTTGGGGAATTTTGGGAATTTTGGGGAATTTTTAGGATTTTTTCGGGGAATTTTTTTGGAATTTTTGTGGGATTTTTAGGATTTTTTTGGGAATTTTTGTGGGATTTTTAGGATTTTTTTTTTGGGAATTCTTGGATTGATTCTGTGGGATTTTTTTTGGGTTTTTGGGGAATTTTAAAGGGGATTTTTTTGGATTTTTGAGGGGTTTTGGGGAATTTTAAAGGGGATTTTTTGGGATTTTTGTGGGATTTTTTTGGGATTTTTGGGGAATTTTAAAGGGGAATTTTGGGATTTTTGTGGGATTTTTTGGGGTTTTGGGGAATTTTTTGGGGAATTTTGGGGGAATTTTTGGTTGATTTTTGAGGGATTTTGGGGAAATTTTGGGGAATTTTAAAGGGGATTTTTGTGGGATTTTTGAGGGGTTTTGGGGAATTTTTTTGGGAATTTTGGGGGAATTTTCTGGTTGATTTTTGTGGGATTTTTGTGCAATTTTGGGGAATTTTAAAGGGGATTTTTGTGGGATTTTTGTGGGGTTTTGGGGAATTTTTTGGGGAATTTTTTGGGGAATTTTTGTGGGAATTTTTTGGGGAATTTCAAAGGGGATTTTTTTTGGGAATTTTTTTGGGAATTTTATGGCTGATTTTTGTGGGATTTTTTACGGGATTTGGGGGATTTTTGAGGGATCTTGGGGGGAGTTCTGTGAGATTTTTGTGGGATTTTTCTAGGTGATTTTTTGGGAATTTTAGGGGAATTTTTTGGTTGATTTTTTGGGGGATTTTGGGGGGATTTGGGGATTTTTGAGGCATTTTCAGGAGATTTTTATGGGATTTTTATGAGAAGTTTTTTGTGATTTTTTTGGGAATTTTTGGCCGTTTTTATAGGATTTTGGGGCAATTTTTTTGAGATTTTTGGGAATTTTTTGTGGGATTTTTGAGATGATTTTTGGGTGATTTTTGGGACAATTTTGTGGGATTTTTAGGACAAATTTTTGGGTTTTTTGGGGGAATTTTTATGGGATTTTTATGAGAATTTTGTGGGATTTTTTTGGGATTTTGAGGTGGATTTTTGGGACAATTTTTTGGGATTTTTTTGGGGATTTTGGTTGATTTTTTGGGAATTTTGGGTGGATTTTTGCAGAATTTGGGGGGAATTTTGGTGTGATTTTGGGGGATTTTTTTGGGGACTTTTCCTTGATTTTTGGTGGATTTTTTTTTTTAAATTTTTGGGGAATTTTGGGGTGGATTTTTTGGGAATTTTTTGTGGGATTTTCAGGAGATTTTGATGGGATTTTTATGAGAATTTTGTGGGAATTTCCGGGGATTTTTGGGGATTCTTGGGAATTTTCTGTGCGATTTTTGGGATGATTTTTTGGGATTTTGGGGACAATTTTTTGGGATTTTTGTGGGAATTTTTATGGGAATTTTTGTGGGATTTTTTGTGGGATTTTTGGGATAATGTTTTGGGATTTTGGGGACAATTTTTTGGGATTTTTTTGTGGGATTTTTGTGGGATTTTGGGAATATTTTTGGTTCTCACCTGGGCCGTCTCTTCCCGCTCTTCCTGGAGTTTTTCCAGATCCTTCCGGAGCTTTTCCAGCTCCTGATCCCGACCCGAAACCTCGGCCCGGCCCCTCTGTAGCTCCTGCAAAATCCCAGATTTTGGGAGGAAAAATCCCAAATTTTGAGGGAAAAATTCCCAAATTTTTGGGGGAAAAACTGGGGAAAAAATCCTGGATTTTGAGGAAAAAATTCTGAATTTTTGGCAAAAAAAATCCCAATTTTGGTGGAAAAATTCCTGAATTTTGGGGGGAAAAAAAATCCCGAATTTTTTGGGGAAAAATATCCCAGAATTCAGAGAAAAATATTCCAGATTTTGGAGAAAAAATTTGCAGATTTTGGGGGGAAAATTCCCAGATTTTAGGGGGAAAAATCCCGATTTTGAGGGGGGATTTCAGGGGGATTTTCATGGGATTTTCATGGGATTTTTTTGGGAGATTTTTGTGGGATTTTTGGGAGAATTTTTTGGGATTTTTATGGGATTTTTTGGCGGGGTTTTGGTGGATTTTTAAGGGGATTTTTGGGATTTTTGGGAATTTGGGGGAATTTTTTGGTTGATTTTTATGGAGATTTTTTTGGGAATTTTTGTGGATTTGTGGAATTTTGGGGGGATTTTCATTGGATTTTTATGGGATTTTTGTGGGATTTTCAGGAGATTTTTTAGGGATTTTCAGAAGTTTTTTTTAGGGATTTTTGGGACAAATTTTTGGGAATTTTTGTGGGATTTTTTGGTGGGATTTTTGGGACAATTTATTGGGAATTTTTGTGGGATTTTTTATGGGAATTTTTTGTGGGAATTTTTATGGGAATTTTTGTGGGATTTTTTGTGGGATTTTTTGTGGGATTTTTGGGATAATGTTTTGGGATTTTTGGGACAATTTTTTGGGACAATTTTTGTGGGATTTTTTTGTGGGATTTTTGGGATAATTTTTTGGAATTTTTGGGACAAATTTTTGGGAATTTTTGTGGGATTTTTTGTGGGATTTTTGCGACAATTTTTGGGGATTTTTGGGATAATTTTTTGGGAATTTTTGTGGGATTTTTTGTGGGATTTTTTGTGGGATTTTTGGGATAATGTTTTGGAATTTTTGGGACAATTTTTTGGGAATTTTTGTGGGATTTTTTGGTGGGATTTTTGGGATAATTTTTTGGGATTTTTGGGACAATTTTTTGGGAATTTTTATGGGAATTTTTATGGGAATTTTGGTGGGATTTTTTGTGGGATTTTTGGGGTAATTTTTTGGGATTTTTGGGACAATTTTTTGGGAATTTTTGGGACAATTTTTTGGGAATTTTTGTGGGATTTTTTGTGGGATTTTTGGGATAATGTTTTGGAATTTTTGGGACAATTTTTTGGGAATTTTTGTGGGATTTTTGTGGGATTTTGGTGGATTTTTTGGGAAGTTTTTGGTTCTCACCTGGGCCGTCTCTTCCCGCTCTTCCTGGAGTTTTTCCAGGTCCTTCCGGAGCTTTTCCAGCTCCTCCCGCGCCTCCCGCAGCTCCTGGGGGAGCACAGAATTATTGGGAATAAAATCAAGGATTTTAGGGAAAAAATTCCCAATTTTTTTTAGAAAAATACTGGATTTTTGAGGGAAAGAAAAATCTGAATTTCTGGGGAAAGAATTCCAAATTTTGGGAGCAAAAATCCCAAATTTTGGAAGAAAAAAATCCCAATTTTGGGAGAAAAAATCCCAGATTTTGGGAGAAAAAATCCCAATTTTGGGGGGAAAAATCCCAAATTTTGGGAGAAAAAATCCCAAATTTTGGGGGGAAAAATCCCAAATTTTGAGAGAAAAAAATCCTAAATTTTGGGAGAAAAAATCCCAAATTTTGGGAGCAAAAAAATCCTTTCTTTTTTTTTTTTTATCTCCTGAATTTTGGGATGAGAATTCCCGTTTTTTCCTCACCTTCTGGATGTTTTCCATGTCCTGGGGGTCGCTCCGGCCTCGCTCGGCCTGGAATCGATCCCGGAGCTCCCGGAGCTCTTCCTCAAATTCCTCCCGCTCCAACCGGGCCTGGAGGAGCCTGGAAAGCCCAAAATTCCCAACATTCCCAACATTCCCAAAAATTCCCAACATTCCTGAAATTTCTGAGCCCGTTTTGGTGGAATTTGGGGTGGAAAATCCCAGAAAATCCCAGAAAATCCCAGAAAATTTCCAATTTTTTGGGGGTGATTTGGAGTAGAAAATCCCCAAATTCCCAACATTCCCAAAAATTCCCAACATTCCCAAAATTCCTGACCCCGTTTTAGTGGAATTTGGGGCAAAAAATCCCCCAAAATTCCAATTTTGGGGTAAAAAATCCCAGAATTTTCCCTGTTTTGGGGGGAGATTTGGAGAAGAAAATCCCAGAAATCCCAGAATTCCCAAAATTCCCAAAAATCCCAACATTCCCGAAATTCCCACCCCGGTTTTATTGGGATTTGGGGTGGAAAATCCCCAAAATTCCAAGTTTTTTTGGGATTCAAACCCAAAAACCCCCAAAAATTCCCATTTTTTTAGGATTTGAACCCAAAAATCCCCAAAATTCCCAAATTTTTTGGGATTCAAACCCAAAAACCCCCCAAAATTCCCATTTTTTTTGGGATTTGAACCTAAAAACCTCCCAAAAATTCCCAAATTTTTTGGGATTCGAACCCCAAACCCTCGGAAATTTGGGAATGTCTCACTCCTGCTTGGAATTCCGCAGCTCCTCCTTGTTTTTCTGGAACATTTCCCGCCACTGCTCGGCCTCCTCCGCGCTCTCCTCCAGCTCCCGCCGCAAATTCCGGACCAGAATTCCCAAATTTTCCCGTTCCTGCTCCAGGCTCGACTTCTCCTGCAAAATTCCCAAAGAATTCCCAAAAATTCCCAAAACAATCACAAAAAATTCCCCAAAAAATTCCCAAAAAATTCCCAAAAAATTCCCAAAAAATTCCCAAAAAATTCCCAAAAAATTCCCAAAAATTCCTTTTAAAAAATTCCCAAAAAATTCCCCAAAAATTCCCCCCAAAAATCCCCCAAAAATCCCAAAAAATTCCAAAAAAATTCCTCAAAAAATCCCAAAAAATTCCCCAAAAATCCCCCCAAAATCCCAAAAAATTCCCCAAAAAATCACAAGAAAATTCCCAAAAAAACTTCCAAAAAATTCGCAAAAGATCCCCCAAAAATTCCCAAAAAATTCCCAAAAAATTCCCAAAAAATCCCCCTCAAGATCCCCTTTTTTTTTGGGATTTTTGGGAATTTTGGGAATTTTGGGAATTCTGGGAATTCCGGGAATTCCCGACCTCCGTGAGCCCCTCCAGGTCCCTCCGGAGCTGCTCCAGGTCCCGATCGTGCCCCAAAACCTCCCCCAAAACCCCTGAGATTGGGAATTTTTGGGATCCCAGGACCCTCAGAATTCCTGAAATTGGGAATTTTGGGAATCCCCGGAATTCCCGACCCATTCCCAGAATTCCTGACCCCTTTTTTTAGGGATTTGGGATGAAAAATCCCCTAAAAAATCCCCTTTTTACAGGATTTGGAGTGAAAAATCCCCCCAGAACTTCCTGGTTTTTTGCAGGAATTTTTGGGAATTCCCAACATTCCCGGAATTCCCGGAATTCCCAACCCGTTCCCAGAATTCCTGACCCAATCCCAGAATTCCTGACCCCATTTTTTTGGGATTTGGGATGAAAAATCCCCTAAAAAATCCCCTTTTTTTAGGAAATGGAGTGAAAAATCCCCCAAAATTCCTGGTTTTCGGGGGGGATTTTTGGGAATTTTGGGAATTCCGGGAATTCCCGACCTCCGTGAGCCTCTCCAGGTCCCTCCGGAGCCGCTCCAGGTCCCCCCGGAGCTGCTCCAGGTCCCGATCGTGCGCGGCCACTTCGTCCTTGAGGGCCCCTTTGAGGGCCTGCAGCTCCCGCTCCTGGCGCCGGCGCGAGCCCAGAACCTCCTGGAGCTGATCCCGGCATTCCTGGAATTCCTGGAATGTGGGAAAAGGGGATTTGGGATTTGGGATTGGGGATGGGACCCCAGAACCTCCTGGAGCTGATCCCGGCATTCCTGGAATTCCTGAAAACCGGGAAAAGGGGATTTGGGATTGGGGATGGGACCCCAGAACCTCCTGGAGCTGATCCCGGCATTCCTGGAATTCCTAAAAACCGGGAAAAGGGGATTTGGGATTGGGATTGGGGATGGGACCCCAGAACCTCCTGGAGCTGATCCCGGCATTCCTGGAATTCCTAAAAACCGGGAAAAGGGGATTTGGGATTGGGATTTGGGGTTTGGGACCCCAGAACCTCCTGGAGCTGATCCCGGCATTCCTGGAATTCCGTAAAAACCGGGAAGAAGGGGAGTTTGGGATTGGATTTGTGGGTGTTTGGGCCCAAAACCTCGCTGGGCAGTGGTGATCCTGAAAAGTCCGAAGGAGAAATCCAAAAGAACCTGGGAAAGGGATTTGGGATTGAGGCCAGGACCCCAAAACTCCGGAGCTGAGTACGTCCAGCATCCTGAATTCCTAAACCGGGAAAAGGGATGGACCCGAGAAGCCTCCTGGAGCTGATCCCGGCATTCCTGGAATTCCTGGAATGTGGGAAAAGGGGATTTGGGATTGGGGATGGGACCCCAGAACCTCCTGGAGCTGATCCCGGCATTCCTGGAATTCCTGGAATGTGGGAAAAGGGGATTTGGGATTGGGGATGGGACCCCAGAACCTCCTGGAGCTGATCCCGGCATTCCTGGAATTCCTGGAATGTGGGAAAAGGGGATTTGGGATTTGGGATTGGGGATGGGACACCAGAACCTCCTGGAGCTGATCCCGGCATTCCTGGAATTCCTAAAAACCGGGAAAAGGGGATTCTGGGATTGGGGATTTGGGGTTTGGGACCACCAGAACCTCCTAGAGCGATCCGGCTTCCTGGATTCTGGAATGTGGCGAAAAGGGGATTTGGGATTGGGGATGGGACCCCAGAACCTCCTGGAGCTGATCCCGGCATTCCTGGAATTCCTAAAAACCGGGAAAAGGGGATTTGGGACCCCAGAACCTCCTGGAGCTGATCCCGGTATTCCTGGAATTCCTGAAAACCGGGAAAAGGGGATTTGGGATTGGGGATGGGACCCCAGAACCTCCTGGAGCTGATCCCGGCATTCCTGGAATTCCTGGAATGTGGGAAAAGGGGATTTGGGATTGGGGATTGGGGATGGGAGCCCAGAACCTCCTGGAGCTGATCCCGGCATTCCTGGAATTCCTGGAATGTGGGAGAAGGGGATTTGGGATTTGGGATTGGGACCCCAGAACCTCCTGGATTTCCTAAAATATGGGAAAATTGGGATTTGGGGGATGGGAATTCCTAAAAATGGGAAAAGTTGGGATTTGGGACCCCAAAACCTCCTGGAGCTGATCCCGGCATTCCTGGAATTCCTAAAAACCGGGAAAAGGGGATTTGGGATTGGGATTTGGGATTTGGGACCCCAGAACCTCCTGGAGTTGATCCTGAAATTCCAGGAGATCCTAAAAACTGGGAAAAGGGGATTTGGGATTGGGCCAGGACCCCAAAACCTCCTGGAGCTGATCCCAGCATTCCTGGAATTCCTGGAATGTGGGAGAAGGGGATTTGGGATTTGGGATTGGGGATGGGACCCCAAAACCTCCTGGAGCTGATCCTGAAATTCCAGGAGTTCCTAAAAATGGGAAAAGTTGGGATTTGGGACCCCAAAACCTCCTGGAGCTGATCCCGGCATTCCTGGAATTCCTGGAATGTGGGAGAAGGGGATTTGGGATTTGGGATTGGGGATGGGACCCCAAAACCTCCTGGAGCTGATCCTGAAATTCCAGGAGTTCCTAAAAATGGGAAAAGTTGGGATTTGGGACCCCAAAACCTCCTGGAGCTGATCCCGGCATTCCTGGAATTCCTAAAAACCAGGAAAAGGGGATTTGGGATTGGGGATGGGACCCCAGAACCTCCTGGAGCTGATCCCGGCATTCCTGGAATTCCTAAAAACCGGGAAAAGGGGATTTGGGATTGGGATTTGGGGTTTGGGACCCCAAAACCTCCTGGAGTTGATCCTGAAATTCCAGGAGATCCTAAAAACTGGGAAAAGGGGATTTGGGATTGGGCCAGGACCCCAAAACCTCCTGGAGCTGATCCCAGCATTCCTGGAATTCCTAAAAACAGGGAAAAGGGGATTTGGGACCCCAGAACCTCCTGGAGCTGATCCCGGCATTCCTGGAATTCCTGGAATGTGGGAGAAGGGGATTTGGGATTTGGGATTGGGGATGGGATCCCAAAACCTCCTGGAGCTGATCCTGGAATTCCAGGAGTTCCTAAAAATGGGAAAAGTTGGGATTTGGGACCCCAAAACCTCCTGGAGCTGATCCCGGCATTCCTGGAATTCCTGGAATGTGGGAAAAGGGGATTTGGGATTTGGGATTGGGGATGGGACCCCAGAACCTCCTGGAGCTGATCCTGGAATTCCAGGAGTTCCTGGAATATGGGAATATGGGAAAAACTGGGATTTGGGATTTGGGATTGGGCCAGGACCCCAAAACCTCCTGGAGCAGATTTTTTATGGGATTTTTAATGGGATTTTTTATGGGAATTTTTATGGGAATTTTTATGGGAATTTTTATGGGATTATATATGGGATTTTTTATGGGATTTTTATGGGATTTTTTAATGGGATTTTTTAATGGGATTTTTTATGGGATTTTTTATGGGATTTTTTATGGGATTTTTTATGGGAACTTTATGGGATTTTTTTAAGGGATTTTTATGGGAATTTTATGGGAATTTTATGGGAATTTTATGGGAATTTTTTGGGAATTTAATGGGATTTTTAATGGGATTTTTAAGGGATTTTTAAGGGATTTTTTAATGGGATTTTTTATGGGAATTTTATGGGATTTTTATGGGATTTTTATGGGATTTTCCCATTTTTTGCCATTTTTAGGCTGTTTTTAGTGGGATTTTTATGGGGTTTTTTATAGGATTTGTAGGATTTTAGGATTTTGGGGTTCCCTTTTGCAGCCTCTGGGTGTCAGGATCAGTTTGAGGGTTTTTATTGGGATTTTTATAGGATTTTTAGTGGGATTTTAATGGGATTTTAATGGGATTTTCCCATTTTTTGCCATTTTTAGCCCATTTTTAATGGGATTTTTATGGGGTTTTTTATGGGATTTTTATGGTTTGTAGGATTTTAGGATTTTGGGGTTCCCTGCTGCAGCCTCTGGGTCTCAGGATCAGTTTAGGGGTTTTTTTTCGGATTTGCATAGGATTTTTAATGGGATTTTAATGGGATTTTAATGGGATTTTCCCATTTTTTGCCATTTTTAGCCCATTTTTAATGGGATTTTTATGGGGTTTTTTATAGGATTTGTAGGATTTTCGGATTTTGGGGTTCCCTGCTGCAGCCTCTGGGTCTCAGGGTCACTTTTGGGGTTTTTATTGGGATTTTTAATGGGATTTTTAATGGGATTTTTAATGGGATTTTCCCATTTTTTGCCGTTTTTAGCCCGTTTTTAATGGGATTTTTATGGGGTTTTTTATGGGATTTTTAATGGGATTTAGGATTTTCGGACTTGGGGTTACCTGCTGCAGCCTCTGGGTGTCGGGGTCACTTTTGGGGTCCCTCTCGGGGTCCCCCAGGTCCTGCAGCCGCTGCTCCAGCTCCGCCTTGGCCGCTCGCAGCTCGCCCAGCCTGGCCAGGAAGGGGTTAAAATCAGGGGGGGGTTTGGGGTTTTTTTGGGGGGAAAACAAAGGGGTTTTGGGGTTTGGAAAGGGTTCAAGGGTTTGGAAAGGGTTAATGGGGTTTGGAAAGGGTTAATGGGGTTTGGAAAGGGTTAATGGGGTTTGGAAAGGGTTAAAGGGGATTTTGGGGGGAAAAAAGAATTTATGGGGTTTTTGATCTGACCCCAAACCCCAAAGGGGACCCCAAACCCTTTTAGGGGACCCCAAGCTCCTTTAGGGTGACCCCAAACCCTTTTAGGGACCCCAAAGGTGACCCCAAATCCCTGGAGGTGACCCCAAACCCCTTTACGGGACCCCAAACCCCAAAGGGGACCCCAAAAATGACCCCAAACCCCAAAGGGGACCCCAAACCCCTGGGAGTGACCCCAAAAGTGACCCCAAGCCCTTTAAGGGACCCCAAGAGTGACCCCAAACCATTTTAGGGGACCCCAAACCCCAAAGGGGACCCCAAAGGTGACCCCAAATCCTTTAAGGGACCCCAAGAGTG
>JAVTVJ010002801.1:0-61823 GCA_034509425.1 Eopsaltria australis | reverse complement strand
CCAGGAGTAAAACCAGGAGTAAAACCAGGAGTAAAATCAGGAGTAAAACCAGGAGTAAAACCAGGAGTAAAATCAGGAGTAAACCCAGGAGTAAAACCAGGAGTAAACCCAGGAGTAAAACCAGGAGTAAACCCAGGAGTAAAATCAGGAGTAAACCAGGAGTAAAATCAGGAGTAAACCCAGGAGTAAAACCAGGAGTAAACCCAGGAGTAAAACCAGGAGTAAAATCAGGAGTAAAACCAGGAGTAAAACCAGGAGTAAAACCAGGAGTAAAACCAGGAGTAAAACCAGGAGTAAAACCCAGGCTCTGAGGCGCTGTGTTTTTTAAGCACTCGGGCGGGTTCATTATCCCAAAAATGTTAATTAATTCCACGTTCAAATTCCGGGATTTGGAATTGAAAGCACAACAGGAATGCAGAAATTATGGAAAGGGTGGGAATTTCCTCAAAAAGGAGCTTTTATCCTGTAAAAAAAGCGGGATTTCTCCACATAAAACCAGCAGGTGTCCGGTGTTCCCTAATCCCGGCCTAGGATGGTGAAGTCAAATCCAGAATTATCCCAAAGAGGGAAAATGAGGAAAACTTTTGTGTTTATAAACACAAAGAAGCCAAGGGAGGAAAGTCAATCCAAAGTATTCCAGATGTCCAAATAATTGGGAATGATTTGGGAATGGTTTGGGAATGATTTGGGAATGGTTTAGGATTGATCTGGGAATTATTTGGGAATGATTGATCTGGGAATGATTTGGGAATGATTGATCTGGGAATGATTTGGGAATGATTGATCTGGGAATGATTTAGGAAAGATTTGGGAATGATCTGGGAATGATTTAGGAAAGATTTGGGAATGATCTGGGAATGATTTAGGAAAGATTTGGGAATGATTTGGGAATGATTTGGGATTGATTTGGGATTGATTTGGGAATGATTTGGGAATGGTTTGGGAATGGTTTGGGAATGATTGATTTGGGATTGATTTGGGAATGGTTTGGGAATGGTTTGGGAATGATTTGGGAATGATTTGGGAATGATTTAGGAATGGTTTAGGAATTATTTAGGAATGATTTGGGAATGATTTAGGAATGGTTTAGGAATGGTTTAGGAATGATTTGGGAATGGTTTGGTAATGATGGGTTTGGGAATGATTTAGGAATGATTTGGAAATGATTTGGGAATTATTTAGGCATTATTTGGGAATGATTGATTTGGAATTGATTTGGGACTGATTTGGGAATCATTTGGGAATGATTCAGGAATGATTTGGGAATGATTTGGGATTGATCTGGGAATGGTTTGGGAATGATTTAGGAATGATTTAGGAATGGTTTGGGAATGATTTGGGAATGGTTTAGGAATTCTTTAGGAATGATTTGGGAATGATTTGGGATTGATCTGGGAATGGTTTGGGAATGATTTAGGAATGATTTAGGAATGGTTTGGGAATGATTTGGGAATGGTTTAGGAATTCTTTAGGAATGATTTGGGAATGATTTGGGATTGATCTGGGAATGGTTTGGGAATGATTTAGGAATGATTTAGGAATGGTTTGGGAATGATTTGGGAATGGTTTAGGAATTCTTTAGGAATGATTTGGGAATGATTTGGGATTGATCTGGGAATGGTTTGGGAATGATTTAGGAATTTATAGATCTGGGATGATTTAGGAAGATGGGGATGATTTGGGAATGTTAGGAATAGGTGGAGGATTTGGGAATGATTGATCTGGGAATGATTTAGGAAAGATTTGGGAATGATTTGGGAATGGTTTGGGAATGATTTGGGAATGATTGATCTGGGAATGATTGATTTGGAATTGATTTGGGATTGATTTGGGAATCATTTGGGAATGATCTGGGAATGGTTTGGGAATGATTTAGGAATGGTTTAGGAATGGTTTAGGAATGATTTGGGAATGGTTTGGGAATGATTTGGGAATGGTTTAGGAATTCTTTAGGAATGATTTGGGAATGATTGATTTGGAATTGATTTGGGACTGATTTGGGAATCATTTGGGAATGATTTGGGATTGATCTGGGAATGGTTTGGGAATGATTTAGGAATGATTGATTTGGGAATGATTTGGGAATTATTTCAGAATGATTTAGGAATGGTTTGGGAATGATTTGGGAATGATTGATCTGGGAATGATTTAGGAAAGATTTGGGAATGATTTGGGAATGGTTTGGGAATGATTTGGGAATGATTGATCTGGGAATGATTGATTTGGAATTGATTTGGGATTGATTTGGGAATCATTTGGGAATGATCTGGGAATGGTTTGGGAATGATTTAGGAATGGTTTAGGAATGGTTTAGGAATGATTTGGGAATGGTTTAGGAATTCTTTAGGAATGATTTGGGAATGATTTGGGAATGAATGATTTGGGAATGATTTGGGAATGATTTGGGAATGGTTTAGGAATGGTTTGGGAATGATTTGGGAATGATTGATTTGGGAATGATTTGGTGGTTTTGGTGTATAGACATATAAATATATAAATATATAATAACATAGTATCGTATACCATATTATATATTATTAATTTAATACAATTAATACAATATAATACAAGAATATATAAACATATGAGTATATAAATAATAGAATATATAAATATATCAATAATACAGTATATAACTATATAAACAAAGCTATCATTGTGAATTCAGGTATCTGAGTTTCTCACCCCAATTTCCTCCCTTAAGGAATGTTCTGAATTCCCACCAGGCACGGGGAGCCTTGAACAGCACAAAAAGTGGGGAGAGACGAACGTGAGGACGGGGCTGCTCCGAGGCCTTCTCACGCCAGCGACTCCGAAACGCGGCCCGGCAGAACAATTCCCACCGGGAATCATTTTCCCGTTGGATAAACGCTCCAGGACAATACGCAACTGTTTCTTAGAGCCCTAAATTACCCCGGGCTGGGGAGGGGGGAGACAAAACCAGCGTTTTGCTCATGAGAAGCAGCAGGGCCCAGTCTTGAGGCGCGAGGCCGCGGCCTTGGCGCAGCTCCAGGCCAGGATTGGGGCTCGTTATTCACCGGGATCGGGGTTCGTTATTCGCCAGGATCGGGGTTCGTTATTCGCCAGGATTGGAATTCATTATTCACCGGGATCAGGGTTCGTTATTTGCTGGGATCGGGGTTCGTTATTCGCTGGGATCAGGGTTCGTTATTCACCGGGATCGGGGTTCGTTATTCACCAGGATCAGGGTTCGTTATTCACCAGGATCGGGGTTCGTTATTCACCGGGATCGGGGTTTGTAATTTGCTGGGATCGGGGTTCGTTGTTCGCTGGGATCAGGGTTCGTTATTTGCTGGGATCGGGGTTCGTTATTCGCTGGGATCAGGGTTCGTTATTTGCTGGGATCGGGGTTCGTTATTCGCTGGGATCAGGGTTCGTTATTCACTGGGATCGGGGTTCGTTGTTCACCAGGATCGGGGTTCGTTATTCACCGGGATCGGGATTCGTTATTCACCGGGATCGGGGTTCGTTGTTCACCAGGATCGGGGTTCGTTATTCACCAGGATCGGGGTTCGTTGTTCACCGGGATCGGGGTTCGTTGTTCACCAGGATCGGGGTTCGTTGTTCACCAGGATCGGGGTTCATTATTCACTGGGATTGGGGCTCATTATTCACTGGGATCGGGGCTCGTTATTTGCCGGGATCGGGGTTCGTTATTCGCCAGGATCAGGGTTCGTTATTCACCGGGATTGGGATTCGTTATTCACTGGGATCAGGGTTCATTATTGGCTGGGATCGGGGTTCGTTATTCGCCGGGATCGGGGTTCGTTATTCACCAGGATTGGGATTCGTTATTCACTGGGATCGGGGTTCATTATTCACTGCAATCGGGGTTCATTATTCACCGGGTTCAGGGTTTGTTATTCGCCGGGATTGGGGTTCGTTATTCGCCATCGGAAGCTTTGGATTTACTGGCAGCACAAACAGAGCTAGGCCTGGCTCAAGCGCCCTCCTGGGCCTTTGCAGGCAGAGCAGGAATGATTTCCTCGCTCGACTCCAGATAAAAATCTTTCGCTTCCCCTTTTTGATCTTTCTTTGTGCCCAGAGAGGCCAATCCGATCTCTGGTTTTGTGGTTTTGGGGTTTTTTTTGTCTCTAACACAAATCTGCTCGGACAATCCAGGCACAAAACGAACCCGACCTGCCAGAAATCTCAATGTCCCTGCTCAGCTCTTCCCACGCCGTCCCAACTAAACCAAAACTCACTAAAACTGAATTTATTGGGGATCTCTGTCCCATTTCATGCTGCAGGAACATTTTTCCTGGGCTTTCCTGGGTTTCCCTGGGTTTTCCTGTGTTTGCCTGGGTTTCCCTGGCCTTTTCCAGCTTTTCTTGGGTTTTCCTGGGCTTTCCCAGGTTTTCCTGGGCTTTCCTTGGTTTTCCCAGGTTTTCCTGGGCTTTCCTTGGTTTTCCCAGGTTTTCCTGAGTTTTTCCCAGGTTTTCCTGCGCTTTCCTGAGTTTTCCTGGGCTTTCCCAGGGTTTCCCAGGTTTTCCTGAGTTTTTCTGGGTTTTCCTGGGCTTTTCTGGGTTTTCCCGGGTTTTCCTGGGCTTTCCTGGGTTTTCATTGGTTTTCCCAGGTTTTCCTGGCTTTTCCTGGGCTTTCCTGAGTTTTCCTGGGCTTTCCCAAGTTTTCCTGGGCTTTCCTGAGTTTTCCTGGGCGTTCCTGGGTTTTTCTGGGCTTTCCTGGGCTTTTCTGGGCTTTCCCGGGTTTTCATTTGTTTTCCTGGGCTTTCCTGGGTTTTCCTGGGTTTTACGAGATTTTCCTTGGTTTTCCTGGGCTTTCCTGAGTTTTCCTGGGCTTTCCTGGGCTTTTGTGGGCTTTCCCAGGTTTTCCTGGCTTTTCCCAGGTTTTCCTGGGCTTTCCTGGCTTTTCATTGATCTTCCCAGGTTTCCCTGAGCTTTCCTGAGTTTTCCCAGGTTTTCCTGGGTTTTCTTGGGCTTTCCTGGTTTTTCCTGTACTTTCCTGGGATTTCTCTCTTGGAGATTTTCATCTTGCATATTTTTCTCTTGAAGATTTTTCCTTCGGAGATTTTTCTCTCGAAGATTTTTCTCTCAGAGATTTTTCTCTTGAAGATTTTTCTCTTGAAGATTTTTTTCTCCTGGAGATTTTTCTCTTGGAGATTTTCCTCCCGGAGATTTTTCTCACCGTTCCGGGAGTGGGAGGCTGGGTCAGCACCTGGAACGCGGCACCTGCCGAACGATCAGCACGGGTGAGCCCCAGCAGCAGCAGCAATTACCCGCAGCTTAAGGGATATCAAAGGCAGATCCTCGACAAACGAGCGAATCCCACGGAATTCCCTTCTCCTCCCCGCAATAATCCTCCGTAATTGCGGATGAATGGCGGATTTGCGGGAACGCTGGGCTTTAAAGCGTTATCCGCAAATGGAGAGAGGCGAGGAGAGGAGAGGAGAGGAGAGGAGAGGAGAGGAGAGGAGAGGAGAGGAGAGGAGAGGAGAGGAGAGGAGAGGAGAGGAGAGGAGAGGAGAGGGAGAGGAGGGAATTTGTGATTTTCTGTTTCGTTATTTCGGGTGAATTGTTTTCAGCTGGTTCTCAACGCTGGGACAGGCATTTTAAACCTTTCAAACAAGGCTTGTCCAACTTTTTTATGGCACAGGAGAATCCTGAACCTCACAGAAATAGCTTTAAATAGTCCTGAACCTCACAGAAATTGCACAGGAGAATCCTGAACCTCACGGAAATGGCTCAAAAAAATCCTGAACCTCACAGAAACAGCACAGGAGAATCCTAAACCTCACACAAACGACACAGGAGAATCCTGAACCTTATGGAAACGGCACAGGAGAATCCTAAACCTCTCAGAAATGACACAGGAGAATCCTGAACCTCAAAGAAATGGCTCAAAAGAATCCCAAACCTCACAGAAACCTCTGGGAGCTGCTGCACAAAACCATTGAACACGACTGAAAAATAATATTGGGATGTTCATTTGCAGCAGAAATGGCACAGGAGAACCCTGAACCTCACAGAAATGGCTCAAAAAAATCCTGAACCTCACAGAAATGATGCAGGAGAATCTTAAACCTCACAGAAATGGCCCAAAAGAATCCTGAACCTTAGAGAAACGGCACAAGAGAATCCTAAACCTCACAGAAACGGCACAGGAGAATCCTGAACCTCACAGAAACAGCACAAGAGAATCCTAAACCTCACAGAAATGGCTCAAAAAAATCCTGAACCTCACAGAAATGGCACAGAAGAATCCTGAACCTCACAGAAATGATGTAGGAGAATCTTAAACCTCACAGAAATGGCCCAAAAGAATCCTGAACCTTAGAGAAATGGCACAAGAGAATCCTAAACCTCACAGAAATGGCTCAAAAAAATCCTGAACCTCACAGAAATGGCTCAAAAGAATCCTAAACCTCACAGAAATGGCACAGGAGAATTCTGAACCTCACAGAAATGGCACAGAAGAATCCTGAATCTTATGGAAACGGCACAGGAGAATCCCAAACTTCACAGAAACAGCTCAAAAGAATCCTAAACCTCACAGAAATGGCACAGGAGAATCCAAAACTTCACAGAAACCTCTGGGAGCTGCTGCACAAAACCACTGAACACGACTGAAAAATAATATTGAGATGTTCGTTTGCAGCAGAAATGGCACAGGAGAATCCTGAACCTCACAGAAATGGCTCAAAAAAATCCTGAACCTCACAGAAATGGCTCAAAAGAGTCCTAAACCTCACAGAAAGGGCACAGGAGAACCCTGAACCTCACAGAAATGGCTCAAAGGAATTCTGAACCTCACAGAAACGGCACAGGAGAATCACAAACTTCACAGAAACCTCTGGGAGCTCGTGCTGAATGCGACTGAAAAATAATATTGGGATGTTCATTTGCAGCAGAAACAGCACAGGAGAATCCTGAACCTCACAGAAATGGCTCAAAAGAATCCTAAACCTCTCAGAAATGGCACAGGAGAATCCTGAACCTCACAGAAATGGCTCAAAAAAAACCTGAACCTCACAGAAACAGCACAGGAGAATCCCAAACTTCACAGAAACGGCTCAAAAGAATCCTAAACCTCACAGAAACAGCACAGGAGAATCCTGAACCTCACAGAAATGATGCAGGAGAATCTTAAACCTCTCAGAAATGGCACAGGAGAATCCTGAACCTCACAGAAATTGCACAGAAGAATCCAAAACTTCACAGAAACCTCTGGGAGCTGCTGCACAAAACCACTGAGCACGACTTAAAAATAATATTGAGATGTTCGTTTGCAGCAGAAACGGCACAGGAGAATCCTGAACCTCACAGAAATTGCACAGGAGAATCCTGAACCTCACAGAAACGGCACAGAAGAATCCTGAACCTCACAGAAATTGCACAGGAGAATCCTGAACCTCACAGAAACGGCACAGAAGAATCCTGAACCTCACAGAAATGATTCAGGAGAATCTTAAACCTCACAGAAATGGCTCAAAAAAATCCTGAACCTCACAGAAATGGCTCAAAAGAATCCTAAACCTCACAGAAATGGCACAGGAGAATCCTGAACCTCACAGAAACGACACCAGAGAATCCTAAACCTCACAGAAACGGCACAGGAGAACCCTGAACCTCCCAGAAACCTCTGGGAGCTGCTGCACAAAACCACTGAGCACGACTGAAAAAACAACATCAGAACATTTATTTGCAACAGGAGGCATTTGGTGCAAACACTCAGTAAAAAGCCTCGAAGAACCCGACCCAAAAGCGGCGCTGGGAGTTGGGAAACATCCCACAGAAAAGAGGGTGAGGTGGAAACCGGGGAGCTCTTTGAAGTGGAGCAACATCCGAGGACCAGGGGACGCGGATTAAAGCGTGATTCATGAAAGGGTTTTTAACTCGTGGAGCAGCCGTGGGTCCTGCAGGGTTTAATCCCGTTGGGAAAGAGCTCCGAGAGCTGCTCGGCCAAACAATCGCTGGCTGGGTTAATTCCTGGGCTGGTTGTTCCCGGGATAATCCTGGCTCTGCTGGGTGTTCACCCAAACACGACGCGGGCGCTTCTCCGTCCGTTCCCAAGGTTTTTGTTGGCACGGCCAGGAGGAATCTCCGGCGGATTCCCGCAGGAGCGTCTTTGCCAGGCTGGGATTAACGGCAGCGCCGCCCTTGTCACGCCAGCTGGGCTGAGGTGACATCAGAGGTGACATCAGAGGTGACATCAGAGGTGACATCAGAGGTGACATCAGAGGTGACATCAGAGGTGACATCAGAGGTGACATTTCCAGGGGTTTGCACAAAAAAAGGGGGAATTTTTCCCACACCCTCCCCGTGCTCGTTAATGCACGATGGCTTAAGCCAGGACTAAGTCTTGCTGCTGGGACCAGCTCTGAGCTTCCCTCACAGAAAGGAGACTTGGATGGGTTTTTAAGGACGGGGCCTCAAGGGATTCCTTCTCTCACCTGGCACTTCCATGGCCCCTCACCACTGAAATACAGACAATTTAAAAACCATCCCTGGATCTGAGATTTGGAAAAGCTCCGATTTTTTTTTTTAAAAGGAAAATGTGTGGTTGTTGTAACACAGATCCAAGTGCAAAACTCTGCTCGGGGAGGGAAATGCCCTTTTTGTTCCATGTGGAGGAGCCCAGGAATCGATGGATGCAGGCACAAATCCCATTCGTGCTCTCACACCCGCCCTGCAACTCAATGCCCCCAACCTCCCCTCGGCCAGGAGATCCCCGGAGAGATAAAATCGCATTTCTTCACAATTCACTCCTTCTTCATCGTGCCCCTGCAAAGAAAAAACCTCACACATTCCCCTGGGCCTGGCAGCTTTAAATTAAAAAAAAAATTTAAATTTAAATTTTAAAAATGAAATATAAATTTAAAAAAAATTAAATTTAAATTTTTAAAATTAAATATAAATTTTTAAAAAATTAAATTTAAATTTTAAAAAATTAAACTTAAATTTAAAAAATTAAACTTAAAAAAAAAAAAATTAATTTGAAAAATTAAATTAAATTTTTTAAAAATTAAATTGAAAAAAAATTTTTTATTTGAAAAATTAAATCAAAATTTTTAGAAGTAAAGTTAAATTTTAAAAAATGAAATTTACATTTAAAAAATGAAATTTACATTACACAAAATTAATTTTAAATTAAAAATTACATTCAAATTTTTAAAAATTAAATCTACATTTTAAAAAATTGAATTTACATTTTAAAAATTAAATTTACATTTTAAAAAATGGGATTTAAATTTTTAAAAATTAAATCTAAATTTTTAGAACTTGAATTTAAATTTAAAAGATAAAATTTACATTTTAAAAAATGAATTTAAACTTAAAATTATATTTAAATTTTTTAAAATTAAATTTAATTTTTTAAAAATTAAATTTTAAAAAATGAAATTTAAAAATTAAAATTAAAATTAAAATTTAAATTAAAAAAAATTTTTAATTTCAAAATTAAGTTTTAAAAAATTAAATATAAATTTTAAAAATTACATTTAAATAAATTAAATTTAAAATTTAAAAAAATTTAATTTTCATTAATTAAATTTAAATTTTAAAAAATTAAATTTGAAATGAAAAAAACCGCACTTCTCCAGCAAAGCCTCATCCTAATTCCTCCCATCCCGGTGCCATCCCCCAGGAGTGACATCTGCCCAGCAAGTGGCAGCTTTGGGACCAAAACCCATCCAAAAAAACCCAAAACGAGCAGGAAATTGGGTTTACAGCCAGAACAGGCAGAGTGAGGCTGCAGAGGATGGGGAAAATCTTGTGATGGGGGAAAGGAGAAGAAGTGAAAATCCCTTACGCCTGCCTGGCCTGCTCGATGGGGTCCTGGTTGTCCAGGAAGTTGTAGCGGACGGTGTCCGTGGGATTCCTGTCGGAGGAACGCCAGGGAGGGAGCTCCTTCCTCGCCCTGGCTGTCCCAGGAAGAGGCTTCCTCTCTGGGACGTTGCTTTTTACTGGTTGCACATCAATAACTATGAACTCATCCTTGGAAGGAGTCTAATAAGAGATGGAGAGAAGAAAACAAGTTTTAGCCAGTGATGAAAATGAGATTGGCCTAAATTTAGAGTTGTAACAACTCAGGATTAACTCAAAACCCCACGGTGTCCATGGGATTCCTGTCGGAGGAGCGCCAAAGAGGCAGCTCTTTCCTTCCCCGGTTGTCCCAGGAAATTTCCTCTCTGGGACGTTGCTTTTTACTGGTTGCACATCAATAACTATGAATTCATCCGTGGAAGGAGTCTAATTAGAGGGATGGAGAGAAGGAAACAAGTTTTATCCTATGGTAAAAATGAGATTGACCTAAATTTAGAGTTATAATAGTTGAGGATTAACTCAAAACCCCACGGTGTCCATGGGATTCCTGGTGGATGCACCCCAAGGAGGGAGCTCCTTCCTCGCCCTGGCTGTCCCAGGAAGAGGCTTCCTCTCTGGGACGTTGCTTTTTACTGGTTGTACATCGATAACTATGAATTCATCCGTGGAAGGAGTCTAGTAAGAGAGATGGAGAGAAAAAATCAATGTTAGCCTATGATGAAAATGAGATTGGCCTAAATTGAGAGTTGTAATAATTGGGGAATTACTCAAAACCCCACGGTGTCCGTGGGATTCCTGTGGGATGCACCCCAGGGAGGGAGCTCCTTCCTCGCCCTGGCTGTCCCAGGAAGAGGTTTCCTCTCTGGGACGTTGTTTTTTACTGGTTTTACATCAATAACTATGAATTCATCCTTGGAAGGAGTCTAATTAGAGGGACTGAGAGAAAAAATAAATTTTAGCCTATGATGAAAATGAGATTGGCCTAAATTTAGAGTTGTAACAACTCAGGATTAACTCAAAACCCCACGGTGTCCATGGGATTCCTGTCGGAGGAACGCCAGGGAGGGAGCTCTTTCCTTCCCCGGTTGTCCCAGGAAATTTCCTCTCTGGGACGTTGCTTTTTATTGGTTTTACATCAATAACTACGAACTCATCCTTGGAAGGAGTCTAATAAGAGATGGAGAGAAGAAAAGTTTTAGCCTATGATGAAAATGAGATTGGCCTAAATTGAGAGTTATAATAGTTGGGGATTAACTCAAAACCCCACGGTGTCCGTGGGATTCCTGTTGGAGGAACGCCAGGGAGGGAGCTCCTTCCTCGCCCTGGCTGTCCCAGGAAGAGGCTTCCTCTCTGGGACGTTGCTTTTTACTGGTTGCACATCGATAACTATGAACTCATCCTTGGAGGGAGTCTAATGAGAGGGATTGAGAGAAAAAATAAATTTTAGCCAGTGATGAAAATGAGATTGGCCTAAATTGAGAGTTGTAATAATTGGGGAATTACTCAAAACCCCACGGTGTCCGTGGGATTCCTGTGGGATGCACCCCAAGGAGGGAGCTCCTTCCTCGCCCTGGCTGTCCCAGGAAGAGGCTTCCTCTCTGGGACGTTGCTTTTTACTGGTTGTACATCAATAACTATGAATTCATCCGTGGAAGGAGTCTAATTAGAGGGATGGAGAGAAGAAATTAAGTCTTAGCCTATGATGAAAATGAAACTGGCCTAAATTTAGCGTTCTAATAACCGGGGATTAACTCAAAATGAAGCTGCATTGTGGACAGAAAGAGGCACCTTGGCAGAGCTTGTCACCACCCAAATCCTCTAATCCACACTGAAATGAGCTGAGCTGCTGTTGAGATGCAGCAGCTACAGAGATTGCTTTGAATTAAAGGGCTGAGATTGAAATTCAGGGAAGGAGGATCCCAAAAATGATAAAAAAGAGGGAGCTGGACCCCCCCAGTTTTCCCAGTGGGGACAAACACCTGCGGAGCCTGGAGAGGCTACAAAGAACAGAATTAGAGAAATAAAATCGATATTTATCAAAAAAGGCTTCAAAGGATCCACCTTGGGCAGCACAAGAGCCAAGATGGACAATGGGTCACGATTCTTCACACTTTTATCAGTTTGGTTCATTTGCATATCAGGGGTTAATTGTCCAAATTACAGCCCCAAGATGGACAATGGGCCTTGACTTTTCACACTTTTATAACTTTGGTTCATTTGCATATCAGCTGTTAATTGTCTAAATTACGGCTATAAATGGACAATGAGTCACGAATTTTCACACTTTTATCAGTTTGGCTCATTTGCATATCAGGGGTTAATTGTCCAAATTACAGCTACAAGATGGACAACGGGGTCATGATTTTTCACACTTTTATAAGGTTAGCTCATTTGCATATCGGGCATTAATTGTCCAAATTACAGCTACAAGATGGACAATGGGTCACGAATTTTCACACTTTTATCAGTTTGGTTCATTTGCATATCGGGGGTTAATTGTCTAAATTACAGATACAAGATGGACAACGGGCCACGAATTTTCACATTTTTGTAACTTTGGTCCATTTGCATATCAGGGGTTAATTGTGCAAATTACAGCTCCAAGATGGACAATGGGCCTTGAATTTCCACACTTTTAGCAGTTTGGTTCATTTGCATATCAGGGGTTAATTGTCTAAATTACAGCTCCAAGATGGACAATGGGCCTTGACTTTTCACACTTTTATAAGGTTAGCTCATTTGCATATCGGGGGTTAATTGTCTAAATTACAGCTCCAAGATGGACAATGGGTCACGAATTTTCACACTTTTATCAGTTTGGCTCATTTGCATATCAGGGGTTAATTGTCCAAATTACAGCTACAAATGAACAATGGGGTCACAAATTTTCACACTTTTATCAGTTTGGTTCATTTCCATATCCAGTGTTAATTGTCCAAATTACAGCTCCAAGATGGACAATGGGCCTTGACTTTTCACACTTTTATAACTCTGGTTCATTTGCATATCGGGGGTTAATTGTCTAAATTACAGATACAAGATGGACAATGGGTCATGATTTTTCACACTTTTATAAGGTTAGCTCATTTGCATATCGGGGGTTAATTGTCCAAATTACAGTTACAAGATGGACGATGGGTCATGAGTTTTCACACTTTTATAACTTTGGTTCATTTGCATATCGGGCATTAATTGTCTAAATTATGGCTATAAATGGACAATGGGGTCACGATTTTTCACACTTTTATAAGGTTAGCTCATTTGCATATCGGGCATTAATTGTCCAAATTACAGCTCCAAGATGGACAATGGGGTCACAAATTTTCACACTTTTATCAGTTTGGTTCATTTGCATATCAGGGGTTAATTGTACAAATTACAGCTCCAAGATGGACAACGGGCCACGAATTTTCATATTTTTGTAACTTTGGTCCATTTGCATATTGAGGGTTAATTGTCTAAATTACAGCTACAAGATGGACAGTGGGTCATAGGTTTCCACACTTTTATAACTTTGGTCCATTTGCATATCAGGGGTTAATTGTTCAAATTACAGCTCCAAGATGGACAATGGGTCAATTTTTATACCTTTGGTTCATTTGCATATCAGGGTTTAATTGTCCAAATTACAGCTCCAAGATGGACAATGGCCCTTGAATTTCCACACTTTTATCAGTTTGGTCCATTTGGATATCAAATGTTAATTATCCAAATTACAGCTCCAGGTGCTGAAGTCCCATCCTCCCAATTTCCTTTAATTTGTATTTTTTCAGGACCTGACGCCGCCGTGGTGCCCTCGGTTCTCCAGGCTGGCAAGGGATTGTTGTGTCTGCCCAAAATGCGAGGAGAACTTGCTGACACCTCCGTGTGGAGTTCAGATTTATTCCCAAAACGCATAAAATGACAAAATCTCAAATTTAGGGCGTCAGGTGGAGGCGTACCTTGGGCCTGGAGAGGCGCAGCTCCCTCACCATCTCCAGGTAGTGCTTTTTCCAGACCCCCTGCTCGAAGGGCGTGGGGCAGAAGTTGAGGAGCCACCCGAAACGAAGGCACTTCAGCATCCACAGCTGGTCCAGCTCTGACAGCTGCTTCCAGTTCCAGCTCACCTGTGAATTTCCAGCCAGCTGAAAACCTTCAGGTTTAAATAATCCATGGGTTTGGGGGTGTAATTCCCACGTGTCCTTAAGCTAATTCAATTGTTTCTCCTTTTTAAAGCTTTGCTTAAACCATTTAAACCTCTCAAGGCCTTCATGACTTCGGATATTCTGCAATTCCAAGTAATTTTCCAACCTATTTTCTCCCTGCCTGAGCGTGGAAAGTTTAAGTTGCACCCGCATGAAATGCTGGAGAAATTTCCTAAAGCCAGGCTTAGCCAAGCTGAGATTAATATATATTCTTAAATTATATAGAATATTAGGTTAGTGCAGGAATAATGTCACCAAAAAACAGAACTTATTAATTTAAAACTACTTTGGGCAGCATCCTGTGCCACACAAACAGATTTTTCATCTGTAATTTTCTGCTTCTCCACATCCAACGCTCGACCTGCGGGCGTTTCAAAGGATCTGTTTTCCTTGAAGGATTTGTTCTTTCCAAAAGCACAGGCCAACATTTCTCAAAGAATTAAGAATTAAGAGCGAGGGGTTTCGGAGGAATGTGATTTTCAGGCTTCCTTTTTGGGAATAATCACTTGAAAGTGTCATTTAAAATGCTTTAGAAGCAAATATCTAAAATTACTCTTCGCTTTTGGGAATCTTGGCCAATCTGGCTTAATTTAGGATCTAAAATTACTCCTCACTTTTGGGAATCTTGGCCAATCTGGCTTAATTAAGGATGTAAAATTTCTCCTCACTTTCATTAATTTTGGCCAATCCGGCTTAATTCAGGATCTAAAATTACTCCTCACTTTTGTGAATCCTGGCCAATCCGGCTTAACTTAGGACCTAATTCACTTTTGTGAATCTTGGTCAATCTGGCTTAATTTAGGACCTAAAATTACTCCTCACTTCTGTGAATCTTGGCCAATCTGGCTTAATTTAGGATGTAAAATTTCTCCTCACTTCCATGAATCTTGGCCAATCTGGCTAAATTTAGGACCTAATTCACTTTTGTGAATCTTGGTCAATCTGGCTTAATTTAGGACCTAAAATTTCTCCTCACTTTCATTAATTTTGGCCAATCTGGCTTAATTTAGGACCTAAAATTTCTCCTCACTTTCATTAATTTTGGCCAATCTGGCTTAATTCAGGATCTAATTCACTTTTGTGAATCTTGGCCAATCCAGCTTAATGTAGGGCCTAAAATTTCTCCTCACTTCCATTAATCTTGGCCAATCTGGCTTCATTTAGGACCTAAAATTTCTCCTCACTTCCATGAATCTTGGCCAATCTGCCTTAACTTAGGATCTAAAATTACTCCTCACTTTTGTGAATCTTGGCCAATCTGCCTTAATTTAGGATGTAAAATTTCTCCTCACTTCCATGAATTTTGGCCAATCTGGATTAATTTAGGACCTAAAATTACTCCTCACTTCTATAAATCTTGGCCAATCTGTCTTAATTTAGGACCTAATTCACTTTTGTGAATCTTGGCCAATCCGGCATAATTTAGGACCTAAAATTTCTCCTCACTTTCATTAATTTTGGCCAATCTCGCTTAATTCAGGATCTAATTCACTTCCATGAATCTTGGCCAATCTGGCTTAATTTAGGACCTAAAATTACTCCTCACTTCCATAAATCTTAGCCAATCTGCCTTCATTTAGGATCTAAAATTACTCCTCACTTCCATGACTCCTCAATTTAGGACTTAAGCAACGAGCATCACTGAGCATTTGGCACAGTCACAACACCTTTTGCCTTCACCAAAAATCCATGTTTTTTTCCCTTTATTTTTTTAAATTTTAAACTACTTCGCCCTGGCTTTCTAAACCCCAGGTTTTTTATTATTTTCCACCTGAGCACATCGGCAGAGGCTCCGTGGGTCGAGGAAGGAGAAGATGTACAAGGACAGGACTCGCGGGAGCCTCGTGGTGAAATCCACGGCCTCGGTGGGGACGCGAGCCTGGAGCTGCTTGGCACAGAATTTCTGCTGGGACAGGGAGCAGCGTTCCAGCAGGTCCAGCAGGATCCTCCTCCTCTGGCCGTCCGTCCACTTGTCAAACTGCAAAAAAAAAAAAAAAAATTAAATTAAAATTAGGAGTTTCAAGGTGCGGAGAAACCGGAGATTCAGCTTCTTAAAATAAAAGGAGGCCGAGGAAAGCGCGCGAGCAGCGGCTTCTGGTGACTCACTGGGAGGGAGTAAATGTAGAGGCTGCATGAAAAGAAACTCTGAAGCCACAGAATGATTTATAATCCTCAAAGGATCCACGATGGTTTAAGCCAGGACTAAGTCATGCTGCTGGGACCAGCTCTGAGATTCCCTCATGGAAAGGAGGAGACTCAGGTGGGTTTTTACCAGAGAGGAATCAAATTATTTCTTCTCTCCCTTGACATTTCCATGGCCTCCACCACTGAAATAGCAGAGTGCTCTCAATTTATAAAGTATTTCTTCCTCACAGTCCCCTTTCTGGGGGCAGAAATTCCCGCAATGAGAAGCTGAGCAGGCACCCACCACTGAAATCTCAATTTATAAAGTATTTTTTCCTTACAATCCCCTTTGAGGGGGCAGGAATCCCCACTAGGAGAACCTGAGCAGGCCCCCACCACTGAAATCTCAATTTATAAAGTATTTTTCCCTCACAAACCTGCTTTGAGGGGGCAGAAATCTCCACAACGAGAAACGGAGCAGACCCCCACCACTGAAATATTAATTTATAAAGTATTTTTCCCTTACAATCCCCTTTGAGGGGGCAGAAATCCCCACTAGGAGAACCTGAGCAGGCCCCCACCACTAAAATCTCAATTTATAAAGTATTTTCCCCTCACAATCCCCTTTGAGGGGCAGAAATCCCCACCCTGAGAAGTGGATCGGGCCCCCACTACTGAAATATCAATTTATAACGTATTTTCCCCTCACAATTCCCTTTGAGGGGGCAGAAATCCCCACTAGGAGAACCTGAGCAGGCCCCCACCACTGAGATCTCAATTTATAAAACTTTTTCCCTCACAAACCCGCTTTGAGGGGGCAGAAATCCCTACTATGAGAAGCGGATCAGACCCCCACCACTGAAATATCAATTTATAAAACTTTTTCCCTCACAAACCCACTTTAAGGGGGCAGAAATCTCCACAACGAGAAACGGAGCGGACCCCCACCACTGAAATATCAATTTATAAAGTATTTTTTCCTCAGAAATTCCCTTTGAGGGGGCAGAAATCTCCACTCTGAGAAGCAGAGCAGTCCCCCACCACCAAAATATTAATTTATAAAACTTTTTCCCTCACAAACCCGCTTTGAGGGGGCAGAACTCCCCGCGCTGAGGGGCGGAGCGGACGCAAACCAAACGCGCTGCCCGCGCCTCACGGGGAAAAATCTGCGACGGCAGCAAGTCACGAAGATTTTTTTTCCCAGCTTTTAGGGAAAAAAAAAAAAAGAGGAGAATTGAAGGCGTGTGGGAGGAACTCGGGTAAGCACGGATGGTTTTGGAGGGATGAGTAAACAGGGCGGGAGTGGGGAGGGGAAGGGCCCTGTCAGCAGCCGTGGCCTGGGAGGAGACCGAGTTTATCTCCACAAATCGCCGCCGTCTGGCTCCAAACCTTCACTCATCCCCACAAATCGCTCCAAAGCTGCGCCTTCCCGGTGCTGTGAGGGAGGAAAAACCCCGAAAAATACCAAAAAACCCCGGGGATTGGGGGTGGCCGCGGGCAGGAGTAGCAGGAATTCCCGGTGGGGCGGTTGGAGAGGGATTTCCTGAGGGGGAATGTGGGGTTTGCTTCATCTGGGATCTGGGCACGGGAATTGGGATTTGGGATCCGGGAATGGGGATCCGGGAATGGGGATCCGGGCACAGGAATGGGGATCCAGACACAGGAATTGGGATCTGGGCATGGGAATTAGGATTTGGGATCTGGGCACGGGAATTGGGATCTGAGCACAGGAAAGGGGATCTGGGCACAAAAATTGGGATCTGGGATCCAGGAATGGGGATCCAGGCACAGGAATGGGGATCCAGACACAGGAATTGGGATCTGGGCATGGGAATTAGGATTTGGGATCTGGGCGTGGGAATTGGGATCTGGGCATGGGAATTGGGATCTGGGAATGGGGACCCGGGCATCTGGATACGGGAATGGGGATTTGGGATCTGGGCACGGGAATTGGGATCTGAGCACAGGAATTGGGATCTGGGCACAAAAATTGGGATCTGGGATCCAGGAATGGGGATCCGGGCACAGGAATTGGGATCCAGACATAGAAATTGGGATCTGGGCACGGGAATTGGGATCTGGGACCCAGGAATGGGGATCTGGGCACAGGAATTGCGATTTGGGATCTGGGCACGGGAATTGGGATCTGGGCACAGGAATTGGGATTTGGGATCTGGGCATGGGAATTGGGATTTGGGATCTGGGCATGGGAATTGGGATCTGAGCACAGGAATTGGGATCTGAGCACAGGAATTGGGATCTGGGCATGGGAATTGGGATCTGAGATCCAGGAATGGGGATCCAGGCACAGGAATTGGGATCCAGGCACAGGAATTGGGATCCAGGCACAGGAATTGGGATTTGGGATCCAGGAATGGGGATCCGGGCACAGGAAATGGGATCTGGGCACAGGGAATGGGGATTTGGGATCCAGGCACGGGAATTGGGATCTGGACATAGGAATTGGGATCTGAGATCCATGAATGGGGATCCAGGCACAGGAATTAGGATCTGGGCACAGGAATTGGGATCTGGGCATGGGAATTGGGATCTGGGGTTCAGGAATGGGGACCCAGGCACAGGAATTGGGATCCGGCCCTGGGAATTGGGATCTGGGCACAGGAATTGGGATTTGGGATCCGGGCATGGAGATCCAGGCATGGGAATTGGGATCTGGGATCAAGGAAAGGGGATCTGGACACGGGAACTGGGATTTGGGATCCAGGAATGGGGATCTGGGCACGGGAATTGGGATCTGGGATCCAGGAAAGGGGATCCGGGCACAGCAACTGGGAGCGTGTGGTGACAGGGTGAGGGGAAGGGTTTTAAACTAAAAGAGGGGAGATTTAGGCAGGGTATTAAGGAGAAATGGGGGGTATTAAGGAGAAATCCTTCCCTGTGAGGGTGAGGAGGGCCTGGAATGGAATTCCCGGAGAAGCTGTGGCTGCCCCTGGGTCCCTGGAATGTCCAAGGAAAGGCTGGATCAGCCTGGGATGGTGGAAGTGTCCCTGCCCATGGCAGGGGTGGGATGGGATGATTTTTAAGGTGCATTCCAACCCAGTCTCTGGAATTCCATGAAATTCCTCCGTGGTAAAAACAGCTTTGACCCAAACTCACTTTCCTTTTTTTATAAAGGGAAAAACGGAGCCGTTTGGGGAATTCCCTTCCTTGGGGAATTCTGCTTTTCCCAGGTTGTTTCCCTCACTGTTCCCTGGAGCTGCCTTTGCACAGCTCCCAGCCTGTTCTCTGCAGGTCAAAGCTTTGCATTTAACCTCAGGGCCGGTAAAATCCTTCGTTAAATGTGACCTCCGGAAATTAAATATAAATATAAATGTAAATATAAATATAAATGTAAATATAAATATAAATGTAAATATAAATATAAATATAAATATAAATATAAATATAAATGTAATATAAATATAAATGTAAATGTAAAATGTAAATGTAAATGTAAATGTAAATATAAAATGTAAATGTAAATGTAAATATAAATATAAATATAAATATAAATGTAAATGTAAATGTAAATTTAAATATCAATGTAAATATAAGTATAAATAATAAATATAAATATAAAGAATATAAAATGTAAATTAAATATAAATATAAATGTAAAATGTAAGTTTAAATATAAAGGTAAATTTAAATATTAATGTAAATATAAATATAAAATAATAAAAATATAGAGAATATAAATATAAATATAAATATAAATATAAATATAAATATAAATATAAAATATAAATAAATGTAAATATAAATGTAAATATAAATGAAAATGTAAATATAAATTATAACTATAAATATACATGTAAATGTAAAACGAAAATATAAATATAGATATAAATATAAACATAAAATAAATATAAATATAAATGTAAATGTAAATATAAATATAAATGTAACTACAAATGTAACTATAAATGGAAAAATATAAATATAAATATAAATATAAAACTTTTTCTTTAATAGTAAGAAAAAATACGCTCTTCCAGCATTTTTTTAAATTAATTGAGGTCAATAAATGACTTCAGGACCAACGTCCTTTCTTTTCCTAAATCCTAAAAATTCAGGATTCTTTTTCCCCTCTTCCCCACAAGCCCCAAATCGACGTTCAAATGGACAATTGGCAGAATAACAGTTCAAAATTCACTGCTCAGGTGAAGGAGAATTGAGGAGCATTTTCTCTCCTGATAATTTTGAAGAACATTTATTTATTTATTTAATTAATTAATTAATTAATTAATTATTTTCTCCTGGACAGATTCCAGCGCCGGAGAATAAACCCCAGGAAGAGAACAGCTTTTCTTTTTTCTCACCAACACCTCTGCAAGACCTTCAGGAAGGTCAGAACGAAGAAAATGTGAAATGGGCATTGCTGAGATCTGAAAAGCCAAATAGAAAAAGCTCCCCGAGGTCCCTGCCTTTCCAGACACGGTGAATTAAGGAATGTTCTCTTTTTTTAACCCTGTTTTTCATACAAATTTCGTTTCTAATGATCCTTAGCAGGGTATTAAGAGAAAATTAAAGCAGGACTTGGGGTTTTAGGGTTTAGAAATTAAATAAAACCATAAAATTAAAATTTTTTTATGGGAATAAAATCAAGGATGTTCCAGCAGGGGGACAGAGGAGGTTCTGCCTCACCCTTGGCTTGGAATGAAACCTTTTCTCTGTCACACGAAGGGGGAAAACTTCAGCTCCCCATCCGTGATCTGTGCTCGTTAAAGCGATCCCCAAATCACCAATTGGCACAGATAAATTCCTCCCCGTGCGTGCGCGGCAGAGACGAGGGAGTCGCTGGCTTAAGCCTCTTCCACATCAAGAGATTAAGTGAACCAGTCAAAACAAATCCAGCTTCACTTTTCCAGCAGACTGCAGGGAAGAGCTGCTCCTTTTTAACCCTTCCCGCCCCACCGTGGCTTTCCTGATGAGGGAATTCCCTCCAGCATGCCCAGACTGAGTTTAAATTCCATTTAAATCTGCGCCGCAGCGCTGGGAAAACCCAACGGCAGCAGCCAAGGGGTTAAACTGGCAGAAATTGTGCTTTTTACAGCATGAAAAAGTCGCCGTCCCACATTTGGCCGCTTCCTGCAGGGATCCTCCCCTTGGACGCGACCGCAGCAGCCCAACCAGTCGGGCTGGATTCCCCTCCGCGCGGGGCCTTCCCCACGGCGCGGGCAGACAATGGCACCGCGGGGATCGGTGACACCAGATCGGGCTTGCTGTTCACCCATGAGCGCACACGCACAAATAACGAATCCCGACACCGAGGGGAGAGCGCGGAGAGGCCCCTCTGCTGCTGGTTTTACTGGTTCTGACTGGAGAGGGGCACAGCCCTCATCTCCAGCCCAAATTTTTGCTTCCCAAAAATAGGAGTGGATTCTCCAATCCATAAAAATTTTCCTCTCCTCCTCCCATCCTGCTGAAAGGATTTTTGGGTGAGAAGGTGAGAAGCAGACAAGTGCCTGATATCCATAAAACTCCTGAACCCACCCCACCAAATCCCAAAAATCTCAAATAACGAATCCCGACACCGAGGGGAGAGTGCGGAGAGGCCCCTCTGCTGCTGGTTTTACTGGTTCTGACTGGAGAGGGGCACAGCCAGCCCAGCTTGGGATCCCTGTGCTCAGCAAAAATAGGAGTGGATTCTCCAATCCATAAAAATTTTCTCCTCTCTCCTCTGCCATCCTCTCCCATCCTGCTGAAGGGATTTTTGGGTGAGAAGGTGAGAAGCAGACAAGTGCCTGATATCCATCAAATATCTGAATCCACCCCACCAAATCCCAAAAATCTCAAATAACGAATCCCGACACCGAGGGGAGAGCCCGGAGAGGCCCCTCTGCTGCTGGTTTTACTGGTTCTGACTGGAGAGGGGCACAACCAGCCCAGCTTGGGATCCCTGTGCTCAGCAAAAATAAGACTGGATTCTCCAATCCATAAAAATTTTCTCCTTCTTCCTCAGCCACCTTCTCCCATCCTGCTGGAAGGATTTTTGGGTGAGAAGGTGAGAAGAAGACAAGGTGCCTGATATCCATAAAACTCCTGACTCCACCCCACCAAATCCCAAAAATCTCAAATAACGAATCCCGACACCGAGGGGAGAGCAGGGAGAGGCCCCTCTGCTGCTGGTTTTACTGGTTCTGACTGGAGACGGGCACAGCCCTCATCTCCAGACCAACTTTTTTGCTTCCCAAAAATAGGAGTGGATTCTCCAATCCATAAAAATTTTCCTCTCCTCCTCCCATTCTGCTGAAAGGATTTTGGGTGAGAAGGTGAGAAGCAGACAAGGTGCCTGATATCCATCAAATATCTGAATCCACCCCACCAAATCCCAAAAATCTCAAATAACGAATCCCGACACCGAGGGGAGAGCGCGGAGAGGCCCCTCTGCTGCTGGTTTTACTGGTTCTGACTGGTTCCAACAACTCTCATCTCCAGCCCAACTTTTTTGCTCCCCAAAAATAGGAGTGGATTCTCCAATCCATAAAAATTCTCCCCTCCCTCCTCAGCCACCTTCTCCCATCCTACTGCAAGGATTTTTGGGTGAGAAGGTGGGAAGCAGTCAAAGAACCTGGATATCCATAAAATACCTGAATCCACCCAACCAAATCCCAAAAATCTCCTTGTCAGCAACCAGGAACTCTCCCCCCGGATCTGTTTGGTTTCATTTTTACCTCTGAGGAAACCTGACATTTTGCAGCTCCTAAATTTGCTGATAATAATTGGTTTTTCCGTAGCAGAATTGCCCCTGGCCAAATTTTCGCTTTTACCACTTTTACTGTGACATTTTACAGGAAAATCACAGGAAAATTTGGGTTGGAAGGACCTTAAAGCTCCAGCCTAGTCTTCATCGAGGAGCTGACCCTGGTGACAAATGGCTCCTTCTTGTCACCGGGCCACCTTCCCTTCCTCTCAGTCATCCCAGGAATCTCCTTTTGGAAATAGGGGCTTGGAGCAACCTGGGATGAGCTTCAAGGTCCTTTCCAACCCAGGTTTTTCTGTGATTTCCTTGTAAAAAGTCGGGGTAAAAATGGTGAAAGTGACAACTTGGCCAGGGACCATCCTGCCACAGCAAGACCCGTTATTATCAGCAAATTTGGGGGCGGTGTTGTTGTGCCCCACTAATGTGGTGCCACCATCCTGGAAGAGTTTCCTTCACCTGGGAGGGCTCAGTTCCGCAGAGAAGGAAAAACAAGAGTTTAAATCACAGAGTTACTGAGGTTGGAAAAGATCGCCAAGGTCATCGGCTCTGAACTGTGACCGATCCCCGCCTTGTCCCCAGAGCTGAGTCCAGGCCTTCCTTGGACGCCTCCAGGGGTGGGGACTCCAAACCTCCCTGGACAGCTCCTTCCAAAGCCTGACCACCCTTTCCATGAAAAAATTCCCTCTGGTGTCCAAGAGGACACAGCTCGAGGCCATTCCCTCCTGTCCTGTCCTTTATTCCCTGGAAACAAAGCCCAAATCCCGCCTGGCTGCGCCCTCCTGGCACGGAAACGGGAATTGAATCCCTTCAGGTCGCCTCATTCCTTGTTTTTTATGGACCACAGCACCCTGGGAGACATCAGAGACGTCCCGCGGCACCGGCAGGGGGAAAAATAACAAAATTAAAACATAAATCCCAACGAGCATCCCGATTTTAATCCCATCTTGATTTGGAAAACCAAATAAAGGAAAACCACCGTGGCCAGGCTGCACGAGGCGTTTCCTGATCGGCTTTTCCACGAGGTTGGATGCTCCTTCCATGGAAAAAGCCGCGGGACACTGGTCTGGTTCACCCCAGGACAGGATCTGCTCTGCCTAAACCCTTCCTGGCTGTGTCTGTCTCACCTCAAAAGTCTCCAGATCTCACCCCTAATCCCCAGGGAAGATATTCCAGCTGGGAATTATCTCCAGCACTGGATTTTGCTCATGCCTAAATCGTGTCTCCGTAACTGCAGCTCAAGCCCAGGATTTTCCTGTCGTCTCCAAAGCAAACACAGGGATCAGATCATTCCTTTTCTTCTTTTTCCAGCACCTTTTATGTTTCATTAAGAAGATTTTGCACCTCTTCTTCATCCTTCCTGAGGTGTTCTTTTTGTGAAGCTGTTCTCACATCTGATTTTTTTCCCAGATTTCCCAAAATTCCTCTGCTTTTGGGATATTTCCCTTTATTTTAGGTCAGCTTGAATTCAATTTGTGATCCACCCTAATTCCCAGAATTATTTTCCGCAGAGCTGCTGCACCCTCGGGTTCTCTCAGATGTGAATTTTTTGTGTTTCTCTCTTTCTTGCAGCACTTCTCCCTCATCCAACTCCAGACCTTTCCATCCTGATTTCCAACCCCTAAAATTCAGGAAACCCCTCCGAGCCTGGCAGAATCACGGAACCATCGAAGTTGGAAAAGCTCTCAGATCATCGAGTCCAACCATTAAATGAGGATTTTTAAACATTTTCCATTATCTGGCTATCACTGAAAATGCTTAAAATTACTTAGGACTGGCTTCATCCTTCCAATTTCAGAATAAATAATTTACAGCCACCCTGAGGACGATCCCAACGGTAAAATCCATCCTCCAACAGCTCCATTTAATCCACATTTCCTCCCAAAATCCGCCCCGAACCAGGACAACCGCTCGGAGAAAGTCATGGGAACCAACGTGGGAATTCCTGGAACGCTCAGATCTCTCCTCGTGGTTCCTCTCGGAAGGGATTTCAGAGAAAAAGCTTTTGTGCTTCGTTTTCCTTGGAATGCTGGAGGGCAGGAGCACGAGGGGAACGGGCTCTGAAGGAGCCCTTTTGGAGCTGCTGATCCGGAGTCACGGGAAGGGTCGGGAATGTGACCTCTGGGAGATGATCCAAGAGCGTTTGGGGGAAGGCTCTTCCCAGATTTTGGCATTTTTATACATCCAGAAGTTTCCAAGAGAGAGGTTTTGTGTTTTCCACTCGCTGCCTATCCCACTAAAGGCTGGCTTTTGAATTAGTTTACGTCCTTGAAATTCCTTATTTTCAAAACACGACAAATTACGGAAAACCCATTTCCTATAAAGACAAACAATCCTTAAAATCAAAATACTTGCCCCTAAAGACCAGTTCAAATGGAAATTGCTGCCCATCCCACTAAAATCTGATTTTTGAACAATAATCGCCCAATTACTTAATTTCCTTGATGTCCCTGAAACTCCTTATTTTCAAAACTCAACAAATTACGGAAAGCTCGTTTCCTATAAAGACAAACAATCCTTAAAATCAAAATATTTGCCCTCAAAGTCCAGTTCAGATGGGAATTCCTGCCCGTCCCATTAAAAGCTGATTTTTGAATGGTTTCATTTCCTTGAAATTCCTTATTTTCAAAACTTGAGAAATTGTGGAAAACCCCTTTCCTATAAAGACAAACAATCCTTAAAATCAAAATATTTGCCCTCGAAGTCCAGTTCAGATGGAAATTGCTGCCCATCCCATTAAAATCCGATTTTTGAATGGTTTCATTTCCTTGAAATTCCTTATTTTCAAAACACGACAAATTATGGAAAACCCATTTCCTATAAAGACAAACAATCCTTAAAATCAAAACATTTGCCCTCAAAGTCCAGTTCAGATGGGAATTCCTGCCCATCCCATTAAAAGCTGATTTTTGAATGATTTCATTTCCTTGAAATTCCTTATTTTCAAAACTCGACAAATTATGGAAAACCCCTTTCCTATAAAGACAAATAATCCTTAAAATCAAAATATTTTCCCCTGAGGACCAGTTCAAATGGAAATTTCTGCCCATCCCATTAAAATCTGATTTTTGAACAATAATCACTCAATTATTTCATTTCCTTGGCGCCCCTGAAATTCCTTATTTTCAAAACTCGACAAATTGTGGGAACCCCTTTCCTATAAAGACAAACAATCCTTAAAATCAAAATATTTGCCCTCAAAGTCCAGTTCAGATGGAAATTTCTGCCCATCCCATTAAAATCTGATTTTTGAACAATAATCGCTCAATTATTTCATTTCCTTGGTGTCCCTGAAATTCCTTATTATCAAAACACGACAAATTATGGAAAACTCATTTCCTATAAAGACAAACAATCCTTAAAACATTTGCCCTCGAAGTCCAGTTCAGATGGAAATTTCTGCCCATCTCATTAAAATCCGATTTTTGAACAATAATCACTCAATTATTTCATTTCCTTGGTGTCCCTGAAATTCCTTATTTTCAAAACCCAACAAATTACAGAAAACTCATTTCCTATAAAGACAAATAATTCAAAGACAAATAATTGTTAAAATATTTCTCTTAAAGACCAGTTTAAATGGAAATTTCTGCCTATCCCATTAAAATCTGATTTTTGAACAATAATCACTCAATTATTTCATTTCCTTGGCGCCCCTGAAATTCCTTATTTTCAAAACCCGACAAATTACAGAAAACTCATTTCCTATAAAGACAAATAATCCTTAAAATCAAAATATTTGCCCTCAAAGTCCAGTTCAGATGGGAATTCCTGCCCATCCCATTAAAAGCTGATTTTTGAGTGGTTTAATTTCCTTGAAATTCCTTATTTTCAAAACACAACAAATTACGGGAAGCTCATTTCCTATAAAGACAAATAATCCTTAAAATCAAAATATTTGCCCCAAAGGCCATTTCATATGGAAATTGCTGCCCATCCCATTAAAATCCAATTTTCGAATGGTTTCATTTCCTTGAAATTCCTTATTTTCAAAACTCGACAAATTATGGAAAACCCCTTTCCTATAAAGACAAATAATCCTTAAAATCAAAATATTTTCCCCTAAAGACCAGTTCAAATGGGAATTGCTGCCCATCCCATTAAAATCTGATTTTTGAACAATAATCACTCAATTATTTCATTTCCTTGGCGCCCCTGAAATTCCTTATTTTCAAAACTCAACAAAATACAGAAAACTCATTTCCTATAAAGACAAACAATCCTTAAAATCAAAACATTTGCCCTCGAAGTCCAGCTCAAATAGAATTTGCTGCCCATCCCATTAAAAGCTGATTTTTGAACAATAATCACTCAATTATTTCATTTCCTTGATGTCCCTGAAATTCCTTATTTTCAAAACATGATAAATTGTGGAAAACCCATTTCCTATAAAGACAAACAATCCTTAAAATCAAAACATTTACCAGTAAGCACCATCTGAGATGCCAAAAATAAAATCAATGAGCGACTTTTTAAGCATAAAGGACGACCAGTTCCAACCCAAACCAACCTCTGTGTGCGCTTGGGGGATAAAACGTGAATTATTCCGGATTTCAAAGACCCTCCAGCAGGGCCAGGACAGCATCTGAACATCCAGCATCTCCTTGGAGGACTTCACAGACACTTTTTGGGGCTTTTTCACCTCGTTTCGGCTCATTCCGGCGGCGGAACGGGATTTCCCGACGTTAAAACTTACGGAATTTGGGCGCTGAGGGAATTTATTCCTAAATGTCCTCAAAAGCAGAGCAGCCACATCAGGGAAGTGAATTCCTTTTTTTTAATCCCTTTTTTTGCATCCCTTTTTTTCCAAAGAGGAGGAGTTTTGCGTTCCCAACGAGAGAAATTCCTGCTCCCTTCCCAAAATCAAATTTTTTTTTGGGTTTTATCAAATATTTTTTTATCAAATATTTTTTTATCCAAATATTTTTTTTATTTAAAGAGGAAAATTTACCCATTTTCCCAGCAGGGCTCTTCTTTCTTCGAACACCTATAAAATAAAAGAAAAAATTGAATATTTAACAGGGGGAGGTTCAGAAGGTGCTGAGGAAAAATCCAGCTTGGGAAAAACGATCCGTAAAATATCGACGGAATCGCTGAATGGAGGATTTTGGGAAAAAAAAAAATCATGGAGATCCTTTGATCCAAACTCCCTGATGGGATCAGCTGAAGGAGCAGCTCAGGCACGTCCAGGAATTTTGGGTGTTTTATAGGATGGAGATTCCAGAACCTCCCCAAACATCGAGTTCTCCGATTCTTTCATCATTCCCTGTGCCGGATTTATCCCGTAAATCCCTGTTTTTCCTGCACTGAGGAGCCCAGGAATGGACCCAGCATTCCGGAATTTTCCTGTGGAGAGGGGAAAATCCACATCCCTCGTTCTGCTGCTGACGCTGTTCCCTTGTTGATGGTGATCCTGGTGGGAATTTATCATCGCTGCACTCCTGAAAAATCCTGGATTTGGTGCCCCTGGATCCCTGGAAGTGTCCAAGGCTGGGTTGGATGGGGCTTGGAGCAACCTGGGATGATGGGAGGTGTCGGGGTTGGAATGGGATGGGATTTAAGGTCCCTTCCAACCCCAAATATCCAGGGATGAGGAGGCCACAGCCTCTCTGGGAAACCTCTGCCAGGAATTCCTTCCCAAAATCCCAAAATTCCCAGTGGGAAGCCATTCCCTGTGTCCCATCCCTCCATCCCTTGGACTTGGGACAAGCTCTCCTGGAGCCACTTTAGGATCCCTGAGCTCTCCCTGAATCCTTCCCTTCTCCAGGTGAACATTCCCAGCTCTCCCAGCCGGGATCCATGGGAATTCTGCTCTCCTGGACTCACAGCCATGGGACCTTTGACTGTTCCAGGTTGTCCAGCCTGACCTTGGGCATTCCCAGGGATCAGTGACATCAAATCCAGGTTTCAGGAATCACAGGATAGAATACACCTTAAGGATCATCTCTTTCCAGCCCCGTGAGACGATGTCGAACGTTAGGAAGGAATTCTTCCCTGTGAGGGTGACGAGGCCCCGGAATGGAATTCCCAGAGAAGCTGTGGCCGCCCCTGGATCCCTGAAATCCTGCACGGATTCAATCCCAGTTCAGCAGAACCTTCAGGAATGGGATAACCAGAGCAGCCTTTGCAGTGACAACTCCCACCGAGGACGATCCAGATGGAATTCCAGAGGATTTCTGGAGATGACCTCTGTCCCTGGGGAGCTGCATCCCAAAGCACCAACACGGGGCTCCCCTACCGGAAGGGACCTTAAATCCCATCCCATTCCAACCCCGACACCTTCCACCATCCCAGGGTGCTCCAAACCCCATCCAGCCTGGCCTTGGGCACTTCCAGGGATCCAGGGGCATTGAATCCAGAAGGTTTCAGGAATCACAGGATGGAATAGACCTCAAGGATCACCTCTTTCCAAACCCCTGAGAAGATGTCAAACTTAAGGAAGGAATTCTTCCCTGTGAGGGTGACGAGGCCCCGGAATGGAATTCCCAGAGAAGCTGTGGCCGCCCCTGGATCCCTGAAATCCTGCACGGATTCGATCCCAGGAATGAGCAACCTTTGTTCCTCAGCCACTCGGAGGTGACAGCTCCCACCAAGGACGATCCAGATGGAATTCCAGAGGATTTCTGGAGATGACCTCTGTCCCTGGGGAGCTGCATCCCAAAGCACCAACACGGGGCTCCCCTACCGGAAGGGACCTTAAATCCCTTAAATCCCATCCCATTCCAACCGCGACACCTTCCACCATCCCAGGATGCTCCAAACCCCATCCAGCCTGGCCTTGGGCACTTCCATGGATCCAGGGGCATCCAATCCTGGATCCCAGTTGGGTTGGAACAATCTCGAACCCCAAGAGAAATCCCCAATTTCACAAATTCCCCAAGCCCTGAGGAAAAAACTTAATCCGTGTTTTTCCCGTCGGAAACGGAATGGGAACGTGGGAGATTTTGTTTCCCTGTTAGAAGAGTGGAGATATTTATATGATAGATAAAATATTTCAAATCCAGCATGAAAAGATGGAAAATCCTGATTATTTAAAGCAAAAAATATTTGATTTAAATGCTGCTGTTTTGCCAAATAATTCGCTTTTTTTTTTAATTGATTAATTTTTTCTGGAAGTCCCAAAATCCTGCTTTTTTTGCACCAAAATCCTCCATTTTCACCCCGGAGCAAACGGAGTGCGAGTCAAAGTCGTTAAATTCGGCCTTCCTGGATTTCTTGGCACTTTTTTGGCACAGTTCTCCCGGCCTTGAGCTCAGAATTTGGGTAAAATGGGTGAAATTTGGCTAAAATGGGGAAAATTTAGTTTAAATGAAGAAACTTTTGTTTAAATGGGGAAAATTTGGCTAAGAGGGGGAAAATTTGGCTAAAATGGGGAAAATTTTGGCTAAAATGGGGAAAATCTGGTTTAAATGGGTAAAATTTGGCTAAAATGGGGAAAATTTGGCTAAAATGGGGAAAATTTGGTTAAAATGGGGAAAATTTGGTGAAAATGGGGAAAATTTTGTTAAAATGGGGAAAATTTGGCTAAAATGGGTGGAATTTGGTTTAGATGGGTAAAATTTGGCTAAAATGGGGAAAATTTGGTTAAAATGGGTAAAATTTGGCGAAAATGGGGAAAATTTGGTGAAAATGGGTAAAATTTGGCCAAGATGGGTAAAATTTGTTTTAAATGGGTAAAATTTGGCTAAAATGGGGAAAATTGCTAAAATGGTTGAAATTTGGCTAAGATGGGTAAAATTTGGTTTAAATGAGGAAAATTTGGCTAAAACCAGCAAAAATTGGCTAAAATGGTTTAAATAAGGATAAGGCGCGTACAATTTGTTTTAAATGGGTAAAATTTGGCTAAAATGGGTAAAATTCGGCTAAAAGGGATAAAATTTGGTTAAAATGTTCCTCTCACAAAGATTTCCAGGCTCCCTTTGGGCTTGGGGTTTGTCATTCCTTACAAAATGGGAATTTCACCACTTCCCTGATCATTTCCTCACGATTAATCCCTCACACCACAAAAAACCTGAAGCTTTATCTCCTGTCTGGATACCTCAGGCATCGAAATTAATTTGATTTCTCCTCCCTCATTAAACTCCTCCATATCCAGCATTTTTCCCTTTTCCCCCTTCAAGCCCACACTTGAATTTGTTTTATTGTTGATGAACTGCAGAGATTGAGCTCTTTGAAATCCTGTCAGTCTGGGAAATTCTCCAGCCTTTGAATCATTTTGATGTTTCCTGCACCCTTCCAAACTTCATTTTTGCAGATACTCATCGCTGGGTGATAAAGGATGACCTAACCAGAAATTTAAAAAATCACTTTTCCCCACCTTTTCCCACTTTTCCCCACCTTTTCCCATGTTTTTTGGGGTTTTTTTTTTACTCCTCTGCTCCTCAGGCAGTTTTGGATTGAGCTGCAGCAGAAATTTCTGGGGTTAATATCGGATTGTTGAGTAATTCAATGCTCGGTGATGTTCCAGGCGGGGAGAAACGTGCAAAAAAAATCCCAGAAAATTCCAGAAAATCCCAGAAAATCCCAGAAATTAATATTAAGAAATGAAAAAATACCAGGGATAAACTGGGAGCGTTGGGAAGGCACACGGGGAATGTGGTGGTGCTGGATTAATATTTGGACTCGGCGACCTTGGAGGTCTTTTCCGACCTTGAAGATTCCCTGAAATTCATGAAATAAAGGACATTTTTCTTGTTCCTGATCCAGTTTTTAAAGCAGGGACCTTCCCAAAGTTCCTTTTTCTCTGCAGTGAACCAGAAAAGAAATTTAAAATAGCTGCAACCAAATTGGTTCTGACGTTTTTAGGATCAGGAGATGTTCCGTGAGGTATTTTTAGGGAGCTGGAGAGGCGGAAGGTGACGGTTTTGTGCCATTTATAGATGGAAAGGGCAGGAATTTATGGATGGAAGGGACAGGAATTTTTGGATGGAAAGTGCAGGAACTTATGGATGGAAAGGGCAGGAATTCATGGATGGAAAGGGCAGGTATTTATGGAAAGGGCAGGAATTTATGGATGGAAAGGGCAGGAATTTATGGATGGAAAGGGCAGGAATTTATGGATGGGACAAGAATTTTTGGATGGAAAGGGCAGGAATTCATGGATGGGACAAGAATTTTTGGATGGAAGGGACAGGAATTTATGGATGAAGGGTGCAGGAATTTATGGATGGACAGGAATTTTTGGATGGAAAGGCAGGAATTTATGGATGAGACAAGAATTTATGGATGGAAAGGGCAGGAATTTGTGGATGGAAGGTGCAGGAATTTTTGGATGGAAAGGGCAGGAATTTATGGAAAGGGCAGGAATTTTTGGATGGAAGGTGCAGGAATTTATAGATGGAAAGGGCAGGAATTTATGGAAAGGGCAGGAATTTTTACATGGAAAGGGCAGGGATTTATGGATGAGACAATTTTTGGATGGAAGGGATGGGAATTTATGGATGGAAAGGGCAGGAATTTTTAGATGGAAAGGGCAGGAATTTATGGATTGAAAGGATGGGAATTTATTGATGGAAAGGGCGGGAATTTGTGGATGGAAGGGACAGGAATTTATGAATGGAAGGTGCAGAAATTTATGCATAGAAAGGGACAGGAATTTATGGATGGAAAGGACGAGAATTTGTGGATGGAAGAGACAGGAATACATGGATGGAAGGTGCAGGAATTTATGGATAGAAGATGCAGGAATTTAAGGTCTATTCCATCCCAAACCATCCTGTGATTCCCAAAACCTGGATCCCTGGATCCCTGGACGTGGAAAACGAAGGCTTCTGGTGCAAAAAACCCCGAGGAAAAACCAAATCCTCAAACTGGCTTTGAAGGGTTGGACTGGGAGACCTCCATGAGTCCCTCCCAACCTCAAAAACTCCATAATTCCATGGATTTTAGGGAATTTTGGTCGGAACTTGCCTTGTCGTTCATGAGCTGATGGTTCAGGGGCGTCCACGAGCTCAGCTTGAGCTGGAGCTTGGAGCCGTTGGAATTCTTGGGAGGCGCGAACGCCATGGATCCAGGAGAGGGAGGAGCCTCCCGGCACCGCTAACGGCTGCGAAACAGAACAAGGATTGGAGTTATCCATGCGTTATCCCTTGATTTTCATGGAAAAAATTGATTTGAAGAAGGAATCCAATGGTTTCGGAGCATTTCGTGCACAGTGGTTTCAAAGCACGTTTCTTTCATGGAAAAAATTATGATTTTAGCAAGGAATCCAATGATTTCCTAGAACAAAAATTGGCTTTATCCTTGTGCCATTCCTTCGTTTTCATGGGAAAAAAATTAAGAAAAAAAATACTGAATTTTGAGGAGGAATCCAATGATTTCATGGAACAAAGATTGGGTGTTATCCCTGCGCTATTCCTTGGTTTTAATGGGAAAAAAATTAAATTTAAGAAAAAAAAAATTAATTTTAAGGAGGAATCCAATGATTTTGGAGCATTTCGTGCACGATGGTTCCAAAGCACATTTTTTTTTTGTGGAAAAATTATAATTTTAAGGAGGGATCCAGTGATTTCCTGGAACAAAAATTGGCTTTATCCTCGTGCCATTCCTTGGTTTTAATGGGGAAAAAGAATTAAACTTAAGAAGGAAAACCATTAAATTTTAAGGAGGAATCCAATGATTTCATAGAACCAAGATTGGGCGTTATCCCAGTGCTATTCCTTGTTTTTCATGGAAAAAAAATTAAATTTAAGAAGGAATCCAATGATTTTGGATCATTTCATGTGCAGTGGTTTCACAGCACATTTTTTAATGGAAAAAAAATCAATTTTAAGAAGGAATCCAATGATTTCCTGGAACAAAAATTGGTGTTATCCTTGTGCTATTCCTTGGTTTTAATGGGGAAAAACATTAAATTTAAGAAGGAAAACCATTAAATTTTAAGGAGGAATCCAATTATTTCATGGAACAAAGATTGGCGTTATCCTTGTGCTATTCCTTGGTTTTAATGGGGAAAAAAATTAAATTTAAGAAAAAAAAACCCATTAAATTTTAAGGAGGAATCCAATGATTTCATGGAACCAAGATTGGGCGTTATCCCTGAGCTATTCCTTGATTTTCATGGAAAAAAAATTAAATTTAAGAAAGAATCCAATGGTTTCCTAGAACAAAAATTGGCGTTATCCTCGTGCCATTCCTTCATTTTTGTGGGAAAAAATTAGGAAAAAAATACTAAATTTTGAGGAGGAATCCAGTGATTCCATGGAACCAAGATTGGGCGTTATCCCAGTGCTATTCCTTGTTTTTCATGGAAAAAAAATTAAATTTAAGAAGGAATCCAATGATTTTGGATCATTTCATGTGCAGTGGTTTCACAGCACATTTTTTAATGGAAAAAAAATCAATTTTAAGAAGGAATCCAATGGTTTTCTAGAACAAAGATTGGCGTTATCCTTGTGCCATTCCTTCGTTTTCATGGGAAAAAATTAGGAAAAAAAATACTAAATTTTGAGGAGGAATCCAATGATTTCATGGAACAAAGATTGGTGTTATCCCTGCGCTATTCCTTGGTTTTAATAGGAAAAAGAATTAAATTTAAGAAAAAAAAAACCATTAAATTTTAAGGAGGAATCCAATGATTTCATAGAACCAAGATTGGGCGTTATCCCTGTGCTATTCCTTGGTTTTAATGGGAAAAAAAATTAAAGAAAAAAAAATTAATTTTAAGGAGGAATCCAATGATTTTGGATCATTTCATGTGCAGTGGTTTCACAGCACATTTTTTAATGGAAAAAAAATCAATTTTAAGAGGGAATCCAATGGTTTTCTAGAACAAAGATTGGCGTTATCCTCGTGCCATTCCTTCGTTTTCATGGGAAAAAATTAGGAAAAAAAATACTAAATTTTGAGGAGGAATCCAATGATTTCATGGAACAAAGATTGGTGTTATCCCTGCGCTATTCCTTGGTTTTAATGGGAAAAAGAATTAAATTTAAGAAAAAAAACCCATTAAATTTTGAGGAGGAATCCAGTGGTTTCATGGAACCAAGATTGGGCGTTATCCCTGTGCTACTCCATTATTTTCATGGAAAAAAACCTGAATTTAAGAAGGAATTCAATGATTTCCTAGAATAAAGATTGGTGTTATCCCTGTGCCATTACTTCATTTTTGTGGGAAAAAATTAGGAAAAAAAATACTAAATTTTGAGGAGGAATCCAATGATTTCATGGAACAAAGATTGGTGTTATCCCTGTGCTATTCCTTGATTTTCATGGAAAAAAAATTAATTTTAAGAAGGAATCCAATGATTTTGGATCATTTCATGTCCAGTGGTTTCACAGCTCATTTTTTAATGGAAAAAAAATCAATTTTAAGAAGGAATCCAATGATTTCCTAGAACAAAGATTGGCGTTATCCTCGTGCCATTCCTTCGTTTTCATGGAAAAAATTAGGAAAAAAAATACTAAATTTTGAGGAGGAATCCAATGATTTCGTGGAACAAAGATTGGTGTTATCCCTGTGCTATTCCTTGGTTTTAATAGGAAAAAGAATTAAATTTAAGAAAAAAAAAATTAAATTTTAAGGAGGAATCCAATGATTTTGGATCATTTCATGTCCAGTGGTTTCAAAGCACATTTTTTTTTTGTGGAAAAATTATAATTTTAAGGAGGGATCCAATGATTTCCTGGAACAAAGATTGGCGTTATCCTTGTGCCATTCCTTGGTTTTAATGGGGGAAAAAGAATTAAACTTAAGAAGGAAAACCATTAAATTTTAAGGAGGAATCCAATGATTTCATGGAACAAAGATTGGGCGTTATCCCTGTGCTATTCCTTGATTTTCATGGAAAAAAAATTAAATTTAAGAAGGAATCCAATGATTTTGGATCATTTCATGTCCAGTGGTTTCACAGCACATTTTTTAATGGAAAAAAAATCAATTTTAAGAAGGAATCCAATGATTTCCTGGAACAAAGATTGGCGTTATCCTTGTGCCATTCCTTCGTTTTCATGGGAAAAAATTAGGAAAAAAAATACTAAATTTTGAGGAGGAATCCAGTGATTTCCTAGAACAAAGATTGGTGTTATCCCTGTGCTATTCCTTGATTTTCATGGAAAAAAAAATTAAATTTAAGAAAAAAAAATAATTTTGAGGAGGAATCCAGTGATTTCATAGAACAAAGATTGGGCCAAAACCCAAAAACCCCAATAAACAAAAAAAAAAAGCAAACCCCAAAGCCCTCTCAAAAAACCCAAAACCCCCCCAAAAAAACAAACCAAAACCAAATAAATCCAATAAAGCAGAACAAAAAACAACAAAAAAAATGAAAACCAAAAAACCCCACCAAAAAAAACTAAAAAAGAAAAAAAAACCACAAAAAACCCAAATAAACCCAAAACCCCAACAAAACAAACCCAAAACCAAAAAAAAACCCAAACCCACCACAACAAAAAAAAAAACCCAAACATAAAAAACAACAAAAAAAAAAACCAAACCAAAACAAACAAAAAAAACCAAAAACCCCCCAAAATACCAAAACAAACCCCAAAAAACAACAAAAAATGCAAACAAAAAACCCCAAAAAACCCCCAAACAAAACAAACCAAACCCCAAAAAAGCCAACAACAAAAACCAAAAAAAAACCCCAAAAAATCCCCCAATCAACCAAAAAAACCCCAAAAAACCAACAAAAAATGAAAATAAAAAAACCAAAAAATCCCCAAACAAAACAAAATAAACACCAAAAAAAACCCAGCAAAAAATGCAAACAAAAAACCCCAAAAAAACCCAAACAAACCAAACAAACCCCAAAAACAACAACAACCAAAAACCCCCCCAAAAAAAATCCCCCAACCAACCCCAAAAAAACCCCAAAAAACAACAAAAAATGCAAATAAAAAACCCCAAACAAACCCCAAACAAAAAAAAACCCAAAACCCCAAAAAACCCAACAAAAAATGCAAAAAAGTTCCAAAAAATCCCCCAAAAAACCAAAATAAACCCCAAAAAACACAACAAAAAATGCAAAAAAAAACCAAAAAATCCCCCCAAAAAACCCAAAAACCCCAAAAAAACCAACAACAACCAAAAAAAAACCCAAAAAAGTCCCCCAACCAACCCCAAAAAACCCCCAGAAAACCAACAAGAAATGCAAACAAAAAAACCCCAAAAACCTCCAAACAAAACAAACCCCAAAACCCAAAAAAACCCAACAAAAATGCAAACAAAAAACCCGCAAAAATCCCCAAAGAAAACAAACCCCAAAAAAACCCAACAAAAAATGCAAACAAAAAACCCAAAAAATCCCCAAACAAAACAAACCAAACCCCAAAAAAACCAACAACAACCAAAAGAAAAACCCAAAAAAATCCCCCAACCAACCAAAAAAACCCCACAATGAAAAATCTTTCGCATTTTCCTCTCCGTTTTCAGGAAATAAATTGATTACAAAAATCTGAGTTTTTCCTCCTTCTTATTTTAATTTTTTAATATTTTTTGGGCTAAAAATCCTTAAATAACAAAATTTTCCCTCCCAGCTTTAACTCCCCACCAAAAAACCGAAGGACTCGCAGAGATTTCACATCCTCGAGCGGACAACTCCGAAACCTCCTTGTGGAACCGCGTGGGTGGAATTTGGGGTGGATTTGGGATCGTTCCCGGCCCCGTTTCGGGTTCGTTTTCCCGCAATTTCAATTCCCGGGGTAGAAAAAACATCTCGGCTGCCAAAAAGAAACAAGTCCGGGCTCCCCTGTCCTGTTTTTCGGGGACAGTTTTGGCCGTGAGTCACAAAACCAGCGGTGCCACCTCCCTGCCCGGTTCCCGCTCCCAGATTCCGTCATGGAATTGGGATTTGGGGTTGGAGCGGCCGCGTTCCCGAAGATCCGCCAAGGATTGGGGTGGTAACGAGAGAGGTGAGGGTTTGGAAAGCGTAAAAAAGGCAGAAATGAACCGAAAATGTACCAAAAATGCACCAAAAACGCACCAAAAACGAGGCTCAGGGTCTGGGAAAAGTCTGTCTGAAAATTCAGGATTGTGGAAAAGTCTGAAACTTCAGGACCTGGAAAAGTCTGGAACTTCAGGACCTGGAATCTGGAAACTTCAGGATCTGGGAAAAATCTGAAACTTTGGGATCTGGGAAAAGTCTGGAACTTCGGGGTTTAGGAAAAATGTGAAACATCGGGATTTGGGAAAAGTCTGGAACTTCAGGACCTGGGAAAAGTCTGGAACTTCAGGATCTGGAATCTGGAAACTTTGGGATCTGGGAAAAGTCTGAAACGTCGGGATCTGGGAAAAACCCAAAACTTTGGGATCTGGGAGAAGTCTGAATCTTCAGGATCTGGAATCTGAAATTTCAGTATCTGGGAAAAGTCTGAAAGTTCAGGATCTGGGAAAAATCTGAAACTTTGGGATCTGGGAGAAGTCTGAAATTCAGGATCTGGGAAAAGTCTGCTAAAATTCCAGGATCTGAGAAAAGCCCAAAACTCAGGATGTGGGAAAAGAATTCTGAAAATTCAGGACCTGGGAAAAGTCTGAAACTTCAGGATCTGGAATCTGGAAACTTTGGGATCTGGGAGAAGTCTGAAATTTCAGGATCTGGGAAAATGCAGAAATTCCAGGAGCTGGGAAAAATCGGAAACTTCAGGATGTGGGAAAAGCCTGAAACTTCAGGATCTGGAAAAGTCTGAAAATTCCAGATCTGAGAAAATCTGAAACTTCGGGATCTGGCAAAAGTCTGGAACTTCAGGAACTTCTGGAATCTGAAGCTTCAGGATCTGGGAAAAGCGTGAAACTTCAGGACCTGGAAAAGTCTGAAACTTTGGGATTTGGGAAAAGTCTGAAATTTCTGGATCTGGGAAAAGTCTGGAACTTCAGGATCTGGGAAAAGAATTTGAGACTTCAGGATCTGGGAAAAATCTGTAACTTGAGGATCTGGGAAAAGTCTCTAAAACTTCAGGATGTGGGAAAAGTCTGGAAATTCAGGACCTGGGAGAAGTCTGAAACTTCGGGATCTGAGAAAAGTCTGGAACTTCAGGATGTGGGAAAAATCTGGAGCTGGATTTCCTGATCCTGGAGGGTCTCATGGAGGAATCTCATTCCCATAAAACTTCCCAAGCCACAAAACCACCTGGGTTGGATCTGAAATTCCAGTATTCCCTGAAATTCCTCAAAACCTGGGATTTGGTGCTTGGGAGATCATTCCTGGAATGGTTTGGGTGGGAAGGGACCTTTAAAACCCATCGAGTTCCAACCTGGACGCCTCCCGCTGTCCCAGGATGCTCCAGCCTGGCCTTGGACGCTTCCAGGGATCCAGGGGCAGCCACAAATTCTCTGGGAATTCCATCCCAGCTCCTCACCACCTTCACAGCCAGGAATTCCTTCCCAATATCCCAATATCCCATTCCCTGTGTCCTGTCTCTCCATCCCTTGTCCCAAGTCCCTCTCCAGCTCTTCTTTAGGATCTCTGAGGTCTCCATGGATCCTCCTCCTCTCCAGATGAACATTCCCAGCTCTCCCAGCCTGGATCCAGAGCTGCTCCAACCTCATGGAGAAACACCTGGAATTCTGAGCAGGGCTGGGATTGAGCCCAGGCCTCGCTTCTCGTTATCTCAGGACTGGCTGCCTGAAATAACATTCCAGGGATTGCTCCAGCTCGGAATTTGTCCGGGCTCAGGTGATCCCAAAACATTCCAGCAGCAAAAAAAAAACCCACGAGGGGAAGCGAACAGGGATCGAGCCTTGAACGGACAATGGGGAAATGTTGAAAGAGGAAAAATTATTGATGCAAAACACCCCCCCCCAAAAAAAAAATCTGTTTTCATTCTTATAAAATAAAATGGAAATGCAGGAGCAGGGGGGGGGGTGAGGGAAATATCAGCGCAAAAATTTGGGGAAAAATCCCGAGTTTTGTGGGTTTATAAAGAGCAAAAATTCCCAGAGTTCCTGGGGATGGGTCACAGTTGGGATGGGAGGATCCGAGAGATTTGGAAATGACGGAGGCACGAAATTGAACTTGGAAAGGACTGGGAATGCTCCCGCTGATCCCAGCACAGATTGGAATTAAAAACGGCTTAAAAATAAATGATTCTATCGAAGGAAACCCAATAATTGATAATGATCACATCCCATTAATCACCGGAATCATTTCCTTGCCCTGGGATAAACTCTGCTGAACCCAACTCCTGCAGAAGCAAAACCACTTTTATTTTTTCCCCATGACTTTTTTTTGGATCAGATTTGTAGAAAAATGAAACCTTCGTGGTGCATTTCCCCAGCCCCGTCGATCCGCGTGGAATTAGAATTGAGAAAGTTCTGATTTTAACCGAATCGACCTCGATTTGGGGCTGGAGAGGAGTTTTGGTTGTGAATTGTTATATCGAAATTAAGAGTTCAGGGATGGGAGGAAGGCTTGAAGCAGCAGCACCAAGGAAGGGCAGAGGGTGGGCTGGGAAGGGCCTGGGGCTGAAATCAATAATCAATAATTAATAATCATTAATCCAGCCAGGCTGGGACTTGTCCGTGGATTCCAGGGTGATTTCCAAGCGTTTCCCAAGTTTGTTTTTTTCCCCGTTATTGGAGACTCCCTCCGTGGAATCGCAGAATTGTTGAGGTTGGTGAAAACCCTCTGAGATCAGCAAATCCAGACATTGTCCAAATAATGTCCCCAAATTCCACATCCTCCTGGTTTTTGGGATGTTTCCAGGGATTTCATCACTTCCCTGGGCAGCTGTTCCAATGCCTGACCACCCAAAATTCCAACCTGAGCCTCCCCTGGCGCAGCCTGAGGCCGTTCCCTCTCCTCCTGTCGCTGTTCCCTGGGAGAAATCCCGACCCCCCTCGGCTGTCCCCTCCTGCCAGGGAATCCCAGAGAGGGAAAATTCCCTCTGGAGCCTCCTTTTCTCCAGGCTGAGCCCCTTTCCCAGCTCCCTCAGCCTCTCCTGGTGCTCCAAACCCTCCCCTGGACACGCTCCAGCCCCTCCAGGTCCTTCTTGTCCCAGAAGTGTCCCCTCTGTGCCACCCCCCCGCCGTGTCCCAGCGCGTTTTGTGTCCCCGCCACGCTGCGTTTGTCCCTCTGTGCCGACGCTCCGCACCCTCAGTGTCCCCTGGGATGTGTCCTCTCTGTCCCCCCGTGTCCCCTCGTGTCCCCCCGTGTCCTCTCACCTTCCTCCTCCCTCCTCCGGACGCGCCTCCTCCTCCTCTTCCTCCTCCCGCCCGTCCGCATCCCGTCTCCATGGCAACCCCGAGGGGAGGGCGCCGCGCCAGCCAATCAGCGCCCGCCTCCTCCTCCCGCCCGTCCGCATCCCGTCTCCACGGCAACCCCGGGGGCCTCCAGCCAATCAGAGCCCCCCGGCGGGGTTACAGCGGCCGGGGGTTCCGATCTACCTAGCAACCAGCCCCGCGCGCTCTGATTGGCTGCGGGGCGGGGAATGGGCGGAGCGTGATGGCGCGGGGGGCGTGGCCTCTGGGGGGCGTGGCCGGGGCGCTGCCGCCGCCGCCGGTGCCGCCAGGCGAGGGGAGCGCGCGGGAGCGTGAGGGCGGCGGGAGCCGCGCAGGTAACGGGGACACGGCGGGGACACGGCGGGGACACGGCGGGGACACCGCGCTGCCTCGGGGGCTCGTCCCGTTCTCTGCGGGGACACGCGGGGCTCCGGACCGCGCAGAGAGGCGGCCACGCAGCGCCCTGCGGCCCGGAGCGCAGCGCGGGCACAGGGGTTGCCGGTGCTGCTGTGCGGAGGGGACGGGGGATGGCGGCGCTGAGCGCCGGGAAGGGGCCGGATCCACGGCCCGGGGTGGGGATGATGACCCGGGGTCCCCGTGCTGTGGGGCGGTACGGCGGCCCCGGCGAGGGGATGGTGGTGCCTCAGCCGGGGAGGGGATGGTGGTGCCCCAGCCGCCCTTCGCTGAGGGCTCGGGGGATGGTGGAACCTCAGGCTCGGAGGATATCGGTGCCTCACCCGCCCTTCGCTGAGGGCTCGGCGAGGGATGGTGGTTCCCCACCCGCCCTTCGCTGAGGGCTCGGGGGTGCCGGTGCCTCACCCGGCGGTTGGTGGTGCCTCACCCGGCCTTCGCTGAGGGGTCGGGGAATGGTGGTTCCTCACCCGGGCGGTGCCGGTGCCTGAGGGCTTCGCTGAGGGCTGGAGGGACGGTGGTGCCTCTCCCGCCCTTCGCTGAGGGCTCGGGGTTGATGGTTCCTCACCCGCCCTTCGCTGAGGGCTCGGGGTTGATGGTTCCTCTCCCGCCCTTCGCTGAGGGCTCGGGGTTGATGGTTCCTCACCCGCCCTTCGCTGAGGGCTCGGGGTTGATGGTTCCTCACCCGCCCTTCGCTGAGGGCTCGGGGGCGCTGAGGGCTCGAGGGATGGTGGTGCCTCACCCGCCCTTCACTGAGGGCCCGGCGCATGGTGGTGCCTCACCCGGGCGGTGCCGGTGCCTCACCCGGCTTTCGCTGAGGGCTCGGGGGTGAGGGTTCCTCACCCGCCCTTCGCTGAGGGCTCGGGGGTGACGGTTCCTCACCCGGCCTTCGCTGAGGGCGCGGGGGTGATGGTTCCTCACCCGCCCTTCGCTGAGGGCGCGGGGGCGCTGAGGGCTCGAGGGACGGTGGAGCCTCACCCGCCCTTTGCTGAGGGTTCCGGGGATGTTGAGGCCTCACCCGGAGGGAGATGGTGGAGCCTCACCCGGCCTTCCCTGAGGGCTCCGGGGATATTGGGGCCTCACCCGGGGAGAGATGGTGGAGCCTCACCCGGGGAGAGATGGTGGAGCCTCACCCGGCCTTCGCTGAGGGCTCGGGGGGTGGTGGTTCCTCACCCGGCTTTCCCTGAGGGCTCGGGGGGTGGTGGTTCCTCACCCGCTCTCCGCAGGGGGATCAGGGGGTGCCGGCGCTGCACGGATCCCTCCGGGAAGGCGGTGCGGGTGTTCCGGGCATGGATCTCCGCTCCGGGAGGATGCTGCTCCCTCCTGTGCACTTGTTCCTTGTGCCTTTTCCAAAGGGATGCCGGCTCAGCCTGGCTCCTTCCCACGCCAGGGAGCTGCAGCATTTCCCTCTCCAGGCCTTTTCCATGGAATATGAACGTGCGGAGAGAGGTGACAGAGCTGTCCCTCCGTATCTACCCCTACCCATGGTGTGGGGCTTGGAATTAATTAATTAATTAAGCTTTAAAGTCCCCGTCCGACCTAAACCGTTCCATGATTCCGTGATAATCGTGGAAAATCTCGCCAGGATTGTTTCTGCCTTTCCATCCTCTTTGAAACAGGGGATGTGGGGGATTATGGCGTGGCTGCTCCCTCAGGACGGAGCAGGAGTGGAACAAGGGAGTTGGAGCTTCTTTCCCACTGAGTAATTAATTAAAATGGGGTTGGGAGAATAATTTATTCTGCTTTTGTGCCTTGGTGTGGGTGGGGAAGGGCTGGGGAAGCTCTGGCAGGGCTTGTGGGCAATGAGTGAGTTCCTCTCCTTTCTGCAGGGTCAGATTTGGGTGGGGAATGGAGATTTTCCTCTCCTCCGGAGGGGCTCTGGTTTATTTTCTCTCCCCATTTCTCTGGGACAGAGAAATGCGAATTAAAACCCATCCTTTCTTTCTAAAGTCTTGATGAGTTTTTTTTTTGTTCTCCCTTAAGAACTTCGGAATTTCTTTTTTGTGGGAATCATCCCTCTCTCCCTCGCGATTTTCGCTGTTTGTAATCATCGTTGGTTCATGTCTTAATTAACCCTTCCCAGCAAGAATTTGGATGGGTTTTTCTGCTGGTAAATAACACAAAAATCCACAAACTGCTCCTTTTTGCCTGCATTTCATTCACTCTGCTTGTGGTGGGAGGAGAGGCCTCCCCTCCCCTTTCATCCCCGGTGTCACCGAAAGTGTTTTGTTTTTCCATCCACACGAAAACAACCACAAAAATCAGGGACTGCACAGACTGGATCTGTGGCCAGGAGCTCTCCTGACACCGAGGCTTTGCTCATTGCAGCACCCATCTGTCTGCACCAATTAATAGATGATCGTTTGGGGCTCCTTTCGCAACAAAACCCTGCTTTTTTTTGCTTCGTTTCACCTGGAATTATTTCGGTTTTCCCATGCTCAGGTTGGTGTTGGATCTTTCCCACCTCTTGTAAATACATCCTTAATTTTATTTTTTTTTATTTAATATCTTCATTTCACCCAGAATTATTTTGGTTTTCCCATGGTCAGGTTGGTGTTTGATCTTTCCCATCTCTTGTAAATGCATCCTTAATTTTATTTATTTTTATTTAATTTCTTCATTTCACCCAGGATTATTTTGGTTTTCCCATGGTCAGGTTGGTGTTGGATCTTTCCCATCTCTTGTACATACATCTTTAATTTTATTTATTTTTATTTCATTTCTTCATTTCACCCAGAATTATTTCAATTTTCCCATGATTGGCTTTTTTATCTTTCCCATCTCTTGTAAATGCATCCTTAATTTTACTTATTTCTATTTAATTTCTTCATTTCACCCAGGATTATTTCAATTTTCCCATGCTCAGGTTGGTGTTTGATCTTTCCCATCTCTTGTAAATACATCTTTAATTTTCTTTATTTCTATTTAATATCTTCATTTCACCCAGAATTATTTCAATTTTCCCCTGGTTGGATTGGCTTTTTTATCTTTCCCATCTCTTGCAAATACATCCTTAATTTTATTTATTTTAATTTAACATCTTGAACATCAAATGGAAAAACCCCGGAAGGACACGACGAAATTTTTTCCGCTTTTTGCACAGTTAAAACTTGACTTTTTGTGGCTTATTGAGCCTTTATTTTTCCATCTTTTATTCACCTTGAGGCTGTGGGGAGAGTTTGGATCCTGCTGTTTTGTGTGCCATAAATACGATTTTTAGGGAGTTTTCCCCCAAAACTCCACATCCTGACCTGGATTTGCCCAATTTGAGTGGTGCAGATTTTAATTGGTGTGAGCTGAGCTCATCTCAGGTTGCTTTTAAACCCTTTTTTGAAGTTTTTTAATAAACCACTGCAATTCCACCTCAATTACAGCGAGCGAAAAACCCTCATCCACGCTCCAAGGCGACCTCACTCGAACTGGGGAATAAAATCAAAATTTGGAGTTGGTTTAGGAGAAACAAAAAAATAAATTTGTGAATTCAGAGTTGCGGAGATGCCAACAAAAGGCTTTTTTTTGGTCCAAATTTGAGGAATCACTATTAAAATATTAAAACCAAGGGAGCAGACTCCAAGGGGGATTAAACACCTTGGTTTGGGTCATTTCTTTCCGGTTTTTCTGCCAGGGAAGTGCACAGAACCAAGCAGGAATTGCTTTTATCTGGGTGTGGTTTGTGATTTCCTGCTCAGGAGGTGGAAATGTGCAGGGAAGCTCCAGGGCTGGCGGTGCTGGGACCGCTCAGCTCCGCGCTTCTTTCCTGACTCGCCAAACTGTCCGAAAATCAGCCTGAGAAATGGCAGTTCCTGAAGCAGGACACGGCTTTTCATGCTCGTGTCAGCTTGAGGCTGGCCTGAAATCAGGTGTGGTTCCATGACTGAAATGACTGAAATGACTGAAATGACTGAAATGTCTGAAATGTCTGAAATGTCTGAAATGTCTGAAATGTCTGAAATGACTGAAATGACTGAAATATCTTCAATATCTTCAATGCCTTCAATATCTATATTAAATAGTTTCAATATCTTCAGTATCTTAAATATCTTAAATACCTATCTTCAATATCTTCAAAATGTCTTCAAAATGTCTTCAAAATCTTCGGTATCTTCAAAATATCTTCAAAATATCTTCAAAATATCTTCAATATCTTCAATATCTTCAATATCTTCAATATCTTCAATATCTTCAATATCTTCAATATCTATTTTAAATACCTTAAATACCTGTCTTCAAAATAGCTTCAAAATATCTTCAATATCTTTAATATCTTCAAAATGTGTTCAAAATGTCTTCGAAATCTTTGGTATCTTCAATATCTTCAATATCTTCAAAATACCATAAATATCTTCAAAATGTCTTCAATATCTTAAATACCTTCAGTATCTTCAATATCTTCAATAAATGCCTTCAATATCTTCAAAATATCTCCTGTATCTTCAATATCTTCAATATCTAGTTTAAATATCTCAAATACCTCAAATGCCTTAAATACCTATCTTAAATATCTTCAAAATATCTTCAAAATATCTTCAAAATATCTTCAAAATATCTTCAAAATCATCAAAATATCTTCAATATCTTCCATACCTTCAGTGTCTTCAATATCTATTTTAAATACCTTAAATACCTATCTTGAAAATCTCGTGTTGAAAATCTCGTGTTGAAAATCTCGTGTTGAAAATCTCGTGTTGAAATTCTCATCTTGAAAATCTTAAATGCCTTCAATATCTTGAAAATATCTTGAAAATATCTTGAATACCTATCTTAAATATCTTCAATAGCTTCAATACCTCAAATGTCTTCAAAGTGTCTTCAAAATATCTTCAGAATACCTTCAAAATACCTTCAATGTCTTCAAAGTATCTTCAAAATAACTTCAAAATATTCAAAATACCTTCAGTATTTTAATTGCCTTCAGTATCTTCAAAATACCTTCAGTATCTTCAGTATCTTAAATAAATGCCTTCAATATCTTCAAAATATCTTCAAAATATCTTCAAAATATCTTCAAAATCTAGTTTAAATATCTTAAATACCTTAAATGCCTTAAATATCTTCAAAATATCTTCAAAATCTTAAATATCTTCAATATCTTCAATATCTTCAAAAGACCTTCAGTATCTTCCATACCTTCGATGTCTTCAAAATGTCTTCAAACTGCCTTCAAAATCTTCAAAGTATCTTCAGTATTTTCAATACCTTCAATATCTTCAGTATCTTCAAAATACATTCAGTATCTTCAGTATCTTAAATAAATGCCTTCAATATCTTCAAAATACCTTCAAAATATCTTCAATATCTAGTTTAAATACCTTAAATACCTATCTTAAATATCTTCAATACTTTAAATCTCTTCACAATCTCTTCAATACCTTTAATATACCTTCAATATCTTCAAAATATCTTCAGAATATCTTCAAAATCTTCAATATCTTCAATATCCAGTTTAGATATCTTAAATACCTTAAATACCTATCTTAAATATCTTCAATGGCTTCAATACCTTAAATGTCTTCAAAATATCTTCAAAATACCTTCAATGTCTTCAATGTCTTCAAAATGTCTTCAAAATGTCTTCAAAATCTTCAATACCTTCAATAGCTTCAAAATACCTTCAGTATCTTCAATATCTTCAATAAATGCCTTCAATATCGTCAAAATATCTTCAAAGTATCTTCAAAATCTACTTTAAATACCTTAAATACCTGTCTTCAATCTCTTCAATACCTTCAATATACCTTCAGTGTCTTCAGTATCTTCAATATCTTCAATATCTTAAAAATACCTTCAATATCTTCAAAATATCTTCAATATCTTCAATATCCAGTTTAAATATCTTAAATACCTTAAATACCTACCTTCAATATCTTCAATATCTTCAATATCTTCAATGTCTTCAAAATATCTTCAGTATCTTCAATATCTTCAATATCTTCAATATCTTCAATAAATACCTCCAATATCTTAAATACCTTAAACATCTTAAATATTGTGGCTGATTTGGATCTTTTTAAGCTCAGTTTTTAAATGTTGAGCTCACAGCAGCATTTGCTTCAGAATCTCTCTGATATTTGAGCTCTGTTGCTTCTACCCCTTCGGGTGCGCAGGAATTTTTCTTTTCTTCTTCTTTTTTTTTTTTTTGCTCATCTTTTATTTTTCCTGGATTTGAAACTTCTCCTATTTCTATTTTTCCCCCCTTTATTCCAGCTCTGCCTCCCCCCACCAATCCCCGTGAGAGAGAGGGAACCAAAACTATCAATAAATCGAATTTAACCTGGTTATCTTTAACAGCTCAAGTCTTTTTATTTTTATTTTTGGTTTTAACCACCCCAAAAAAACACCGGCCAAATCCTTTTCCCCTTCTCCCAGAATCGTTTGGGTTGGAAGGAACCTCTCAGGATTACCCAGCCCAACCCACAGACTTTAATTTTCCTGGCCTGTGTAAATAAAAACGGGCATCACAGCTCATTAAATCTAATTAAATCTTTCCTATCTCTCACTGTGGGAAGAAGGGGAAAAGTTTGGGGGTTTTTTTGAGGAAAAACTCAATTTTCTGAAGGTTGGGAATGCGTTGAAATTCGTGGGTTTGGGGATATTGATGGAATATTTGGGGTTTTCTAAATTTCTTTTTGAAATTACTTTTTTAGAGATTGGATTTTGCAAATTTTACCATTAAATTATTATTAAAAATTGGCTTTTTTTGGACTCTTGGGGCTCTGTGAACTTTTCCCACCTCCCATTTCAGAGCTGCTGGGTCCTCGTTCTGCTGAAAAAAACCCCAAATCCAGCCCCAGGGAGCGATTCCTGTTTAATTTGGCTCCACGGGGGAGGGTGGAACTGGCAGGAAAACCCCAAAATTCTCATTTTTTGGGGAGAAAAAAGGGTGGTCAGGGAGCGTTTTCTGGCTCGTCCGGGGGTGGTTTGTGGAGAGGAGGGTGGAGGAGTTAATTAAGTTAATTAAAACGGGGTTGGGACAACAAAACAAAACAAAAAGGAGATTAAAATGCCACTTTTGGAGGCCAGGTCGCCAAACGAGCTGGGAACCAGCCGGGTTTCAGCGGGGCCAGGGTGAAAATGTTGGGGTTTAATAATTAATAAATTAATTAATAATTGTAATTAATTGGATCCGCCTGTTTTTAGCATTTTTGGGGGGATTTTCTTCCTGCAAATTCTTGCGTCTTCTGTCAAATTCTTTAATTCGGTTTTTCCGTCAAATTCTTCCGTCAAATTCTTCCGTCGAATTTTTCCGTCAAGTTTGTAGAAATAATTTACGAATTTAATAATTTAAGAAATAATTTAATAATTTAATAATATTGTAGAAATAATTTGTTTGATTGTTCTGCCAAGTTCTTCCATCCAGTTCTTCCATCCAGTTTTTCCATCAAGTTATTTCATCAAGTTCTTCCGTCAAGTTCTTCCATCAAATTTTTTCCATCAAATTCTTCCCTCAAATTTTTCCTTCAAGTTCTTCCCTCAATTTTTTCCTCTCAGTTTTTTCCCTCAAGTTCTTCCATCACGTTTTTCCATAGAATTTTTTCCATCAAATTCTTCCCTCAGATTTTTGCCATCCAATTCTTCCACCAAAGTTCTTCCATCAGATTTTTCCATCAAGTTCATTCAAATTTTTCCCTCAAAATTTTCCATCCAGTTCTTCCGTCAAATTTTCCCATCAAAATTCTTCCATCAAGTTTTTCCATCAAATTTTTCCGGCACGTTCTTCCATCAAATTTCTGCATCAGATTTTTCCATCAAATTTTTCCATCCAATTCTTCCATCCATTTTTTTGCATCAAATTCTTCCATCCAATTCTTCCCTCAAGTTCTTCCATCAAATTTTTTCCATTGAATCTTTTCCCTCAAATTTTTCCCTCAAGTTCTTCCATCTTCCATCAAGTTCTTCCATGAATTTTTTCCATTTTTTTTTCCCCTCAAGATCTTCCATCACATTTTTTTCCATCAAATTCTTCCGTAAAATTTTTCCATCAACTTCTACTGTCAAGTTCTTCCATTCAGTTCTTCCATCAAATTTTTCCATCCAATTCTTCCATCCAAGTCTTCCAAATTTTCCCTCAAATTTTTTCCATCCAGTTTTTCCATCCAATTCTTCCATCCAATTTTTCCCATCAAGTTCTTATTCAGTTCTTCCGTTCAGTTCTTCCATCCAACTCTTCCATCCAACTCTTCCATCCAACTCTTCCATCCAACCCTTCCATCCAACCCTTCCATCCAACCCTTCCATCCAACTCTTCCATCCAACCCTTCCATCCAACCCTTCCATCCAACTCTTCCATCCAACTCTCCCATCCAACTCTTCCATCCAACTCTCCCACCCAACTCTCCCATCCAACCCTTCCATCCAACTCTTCCATCCAACCCTCCCATCCAACCCTCCCATCCAACTCTCCCATCCAACTCTTCCATCCAACCCTTCCATCCAACTCTTCCCATCCAACCCTTCCATCCAACTCTTCCATCCAACTCTTCCATCCAACTCTTCCATCCAACCCTTCCATCCAACTTTCCCATCCAACTCTTCCATCCAACTTCCCCATCCAACTCTTCCATTCAATTCCTCCAGAAATTAATAAAACCCCAGGATTAAAGCTTGTGGAGGGACCCTCCAGCCTTGCCCAGGAGAACTTGAACCATTTTAGGAACTGGGAGGAAAAACATCTAAATATTTTCATGGATTACCGGGATTTTTAACGCGTTCCGTTGCGTTTTGTGCTCCAGGCGATCCAGGAATAAAAGCAGGAAGCCGCTGGAGAGCTCCCCTGTCACCATGGGCTCCGTGGTGTGGGAATGTGGCTGAAATCCCAACATTCAAAGGAAAACAACGACGACTCCGACTCCTTGCACGCACCGCCGGGGCTGAGCCGAGGATGCTGAGCGCGAACGTTCCGTCGGTCTGGAGGAAGCTCACGCTGGGGATGTTGTGGTGACGATCCGGGAGCGGCGGGGCCATGGCTGCGGCGTGGCTGCTGTGCCCCCTGTGGCTCTGGGGGCTCCTGGTGGCCCCCGCGGCGGGGCACAGCCTGTTCTCCTGCGAGCCCATCGTGCTCAGGATGTGCCAGGACCTGCCCTACAACACCACCTTCATGCCCAACCTCCTCAACCACTACGACCAGCAGACGGCGGCGCTGGCCATGGAGGTAAGGAGGGGTTTGTTGCACTTTGAGAATTGTTTGTGTGTGTGTGTGTTTCTGTGTTTTCTATCTGCTTTTTGTATTTTTTAAAATGTGTTTTATGTATTTTTAATATGTTTATAGATATTTAATATGTATTTATATTTTTATATATTTTATTGATATTTTACATATTTATGTATGTTTATATTTTTATATATTTTATAGATATTTTGCGTATTTATATATTTATATTTCTATATATTTTATAGATATTTTTACATATTTTTATGTAAAAATGGCTCCACGGGGAGCCATTTTTATATTTTTTTATATTTATATTTTTATATATTAGTATTGTTTATATATGTAATCGATTTTTAATAATATTGGTTATATAGTTATGTATTTTTATATATATATATTTATATCGTTTTTTATTTTTATGCTATTTTTATATATTTTATAGATATTTGCCGTATTTATATATTTATATTGGTATATATTTTATGATACTTTTTAACATATTTTTTATATATTTATATTTTTATATATTTTTTAATATTTTAAATATATTTTAAGATATTTTTTATATATTAATATATATATTCTAATATTTATGTATGTTATATTATTTTAATACATTTTTTATATATATTTATATACTTTTTAATAGATTTTTTTCTTTTATATATTTTTATATTTTTTATATATTTTTTATATGTTAATATATTATATTTTTGCATCTATATATATTTTTATTTCCTATTGTTTTATATATTTTTGCATATTTATAGTATATTTTGTAATAAAATAAATAGATATGTTTTTATATATTTTTAATGAAGTTTTAGATATTTATATATTTATATTATACTAAATAATTAATAATATATTTCCATGTTTTAATATATATATATTTATTTATTTAATTATATATATTTAATAGATGTTATTTTTATATTATATTTTTATATATCTTTGATTTGCTTATTGGCCATAATTGATAAGAAATCCACAGAAATTTTTATATATGTATATATTTTTTAAAATAATTTAATATATTGTAAATACTTAAATCCAAATTATTTATTATTTAATAGTATATTTATTATTATTTATATATATATGTAATTTTGGCCTTCACTTCACCAATAATTGATACAAGAATCCAAGGGAAAAATATTTAAAGAAATCAAGGTAATGGATACTTCAAATATAACCCCGAATTCCATATTCCAAATATTCCAAATATTCCAAATATTCCAAATATTCCAAATATTCCAAATATTCCATCCTGTCTGATTTGACATCATTAAATAGGAAATAATCTGGGTGTTTTTGTTATTTGAAATACCTAAAATCTGATTTATTTCATTTTCCCCCAAAAATGGGTGGAAATTCAGAATATTGATGAGTTTTGGTGTTCTGTGAAATGCTCAAAAATGGGTGGAAATTCAGAATATTGATGAACCCAAAAATGGGTGGAAATTCAGAATATTGAAGAGTTTTGGTGTTCTTTGATGTGCTAAAAATGGGTGGAAATTCAGAATGTTGAGGAGTTTTGGTGTTCCTTGTGTGCCTAAAAATGGGTGGAAATTCAGAATATTGATGAGCCCAAAAATGGGTGGAAATTCACAGTATTGATGAGTTTTGTTGTTCTGTGAAATGCCCAAAAATGGGTGGAAATTCAGAATATTGATGAGTTTTGGTTTTCTGTGGTGTGCCTAAAAATGGATGGAAATTCAGAATATTGATGAACCTAAAAATGGGTGGAAATTCAGAATATTGATGAGCCCAAAAATGGATGGAAATTCAGAATATTGAGGAGCCCAAAAATGGATTGAAATTCACAATATTGATGAGTTTTGGTGTTCTGTGATGTGCTAAAAATGGGTGGAAATTCACAATATTGATGAGCCCAAAAATGGGTGGAAATTCAGAATATTGAGGAGTCTAAAAATGAGTGGAAATTCACAATATTGATGAGTTTTGGTGTTCCTTGTGTCCCCAAAAATGGGTGGAAATTCACAATATTGAGGAGTTTTGGTGTTCTGTTGTGTGCCCAAAAATGGGTGGAAATTCACAATATTGATGAGTTTTGGTGTTCTTTGATGTGCTGAAAATGGGTGGAAATTCAGAATATTGATGACCCCAAAAATGGATGGAAATTCAGAATATTGATGTACCTAAAAATGGATGGAAATTCACAATATTGATGAGTTTTGGTGTTCTGTGATGAGCCTAAAAATGGGTGGAAATTCAGAATATTGAGGAGTTTTGGTGTCCTGTGATGTGCTAAAAATGGGTGGAAATTCAGAATATTGATGATCTCAAAAATGGGTGGAAATTCACAATATTGATGAGTTTTGGTGTTCCTTGTGTGCCTAAAAATGGATGGAAATTCAGAATATTGATGAGCCCAAAAATGGGTGGAATTGAGAATATTGATGAGTTTTGATGTTCTGTGATGTGCTAAAAATGGGTGGAAATTCACAATATTGATGAGTTTTGGTGTTCCTTGTGTCCCCAAAAATGGGTGGAAATTCAGAATATTGAGGAGTTTTGGTGTTCTGTGAAATGCTCAAAAATGGATGGAAATTCAGAATATTGATGAACCTAAAAATGGGTGGAAATTGAAAATATTGAGGAGTTTTGGTGTTCTTTGATGTGCTAAAAATGGGTGGAAATTCACAATATCGATAAGTTCTACCCTCACCCTGTTCCATGAGGAATCCACAAGAAATTTGGGCAGATTTGGGTTTATTTGTGGTTTTTTGAAGTGTTCTGGAGCTTCACGTTGAGAAATTAAAGAATAATTCTGCGTTTTCGTCTCGGAATGACTGCAAAAACCTGAATTTCATCGTTGTTGTTAAAAATTATAAATCTTGGTGTGGTTTGACTGTGGAAGGATTTGGGATTCGATGTGGAATTTTTAAAAACTGAGGTTTTTTCCCTTTAAATTTGTTCGTTTGTGGGCTTGGGTTGCACCTTCGGATGGGTCTGGAAATTCTGATTCATGGAGCAAAAAGAGTGAATTTGATTGGAGTAATCATTTATTTGATTGTAGAAATCATTTATTTGATTGTAGAATTCATTTATTTGATTGTTCTGCCAAATTCTGAGGTCCTGGCACAGAATTCCCGGAGAATTCCAACCAGGGAAAGGTTGGAGCGACCTTGGGATGGTGGGAGGTGTCTGGGGTTGGAATGGGCTGGGATTTAAATCCCGTCCCGACCCAAACCAGCCTGGAATTTAATTCTAATCAATTAATTAATTAATCTACTTATTAATTTATTCTCCAGCCTATTTCTCTGCTGCTTTTCCTTCCATCCCCATTTTGGATTATGCTGGAATTAAACCTACCTGAAATTTTTGGAATCCTCATTTTTTATCCCCCCGGGCTTTTCCCTCTCCTGGAATTAAATCAATTAATTAATTAATCTATTTCTTTATTTATTCTCCTATTTCCAACCATTTTCCTGCTGCTTTTCCTTCCATCCCCTTGGAATTAAACCCTCTTGAAACTTTTTGGAATCCTCATTTTTATCCCTCCAGGCTTTTCCCTCTCCAAATGGAACCATTCCAATTTTTCTTCATTCTTTGTCTTCTTCTTCTTCTTTTGATCTTCTTTCTTCCTTCTTCTTCCTTCTTCGCTTCTTCTTCTTCTTCCTTCCTATCCTTTCCTTCTTTTTCTCCGTTCCTTCCTTCCGTTGCTTTACTCTGTCTGTCCTGTCTTCCTTCCTTCCTTCCTTCCTTCCTTCCTTCCTTCCTTCCTTCCTTCCTTCCTTCCTTCCTTCCTTCCTTCCTTCCTTCTCCTTTCTCAACCATTTTTGTTGCACTTTAAACCCGGTTTAATTTTTACTTAAAATCCGTTTTCTGGAAGTGGGGGAATAATTCCATGGAGCCTCAGAAGGATCCTGGTGAAATGATCCTGATTTTTGTGGAAGTTCCGAGAGGGGAACTGAGGAGGGCTCAGCGTTGCTTCCCTGCCCCTCGGTGGTGCAAAAGTCGAGATTAAAACAGGAATTAGCTGGCAAAACTCGAGTTCAGAGCAGGACTCACCTGGCAAAACTCAAGTTAAAACCAGGAATTACCTGGAAAAACTCGAGTTTAGAGCAGGAATTGCTTGGCAGAACTCGAGTTTAGAGGAGGAATTACCTGGAAAAACTTGAGTTTAGGGCAGGAATTATCTGGCAAAACTCGAGTTTAGAGCAGGAATCACCTGGCAAAACTCGAGTTTAGAGGAGGAATTATCTGGCAAAACTTAGGTTCAAAGCAGGGTTTACCCGCCAAAACTCGAGTTAAAACCAGGAATCACCTGGCAAAACTCAGGTTAAAACCAGGAATTACCTGGAAAAACTCGAGTTGAAAGCAGGAATTACCTGGAAAAACTCGGTTTAGAGCAGAAATCACCTGGAGAAACTCGAGTTTAGAGCAGAAATTATCTGGCAAAACTCGAGTTTAGAGAAGGAATTACCTGGTGAAACTCGAGTTTAGAGCAGGAATTACCTGGAGAAATTCGAGTTAAAAACAGAAATTATTTGGCAAAACTTGAGTTTAGAGCAGGAATCACCTGGCAAAACTCAGGTTAAAAGCAGGAATTACCTGGAAAAACTCGAGTTTAGGGCAGAAATTACCTGGAAAAACTCGAGTTTAGAGCAGAAATTACCTGGAAAAACTTGAGTTTAGGGCAGGAATTATCTGGCAAAACTTAGGTTAAAAGCAGGGTTTACCCGCCAAAACTCGAGTTAAAACCAGGAATCACCTGGCGAAACTCAGGTTAAAAGCAGGAATTACCTGGAAAAACTCGAGTTTAGAGCAGAAATCACCTGGCAAAACTCAGGTTAAAAGCAGGAATTACCTGGAAAAACTCGAGTTGAAAGCAGGATTTACCTGGAGAAATTCGAGTTAAAAACAGAAATTATTTGGCAAAACTCGAGTTTAAAGCAGGAATCACCTGGCAAAACTCAGGTTAAAAGTAGGATTTACCTGGAAAAACTCAAGTTTAGAGCAGAAATTACCTGGAAAAACTTGAGTTTAGAGCAGAAACTACCTGGTGAAACTCGAGTTTAGAGCAGGAATTACCTGGCAAAACTCAGGTTAAAACCAGGAATTACCTGGAAAAACTCGAGTTAAAAGCAGGATTTACCTGGAGAAACTCGAGTTTAGAGCAGAAATTATCTGGCAAAACTCGAGTTTAGAGCAGAAACTACCTGGTGAAACTCGAGTTTAGAGCAGGAATTCCCTGGCGAAACTCGAGTTAAAACCAGGATTTACCTGGCAAAACTCAAGTTTAAAGCAGAAATTCCCTGCAATTCACACCAAAACCATCCTTAGGCTCAGCCTAGCTGGGTTCAACACTCCCTTTTTGCCCATAAAATCAGCATTTCAGCCATTCCAGTCCGGGGATGGATTTTGGGCCACTCCTGAGAAAAAGTGAGGAAATCAAGATTAAAATCTACCAAAATTGCAGAGTTTTGAGCAAAAATAAGCCTGAAAATCCACAGCTTTTGATAAATAAATCCCAATCCCTTGGATTAATTCAGATTACACTTTAACATGTGCTGATCTCTTAAAAACTTCTTATTTCTTGAAAAAAAATCAGTTAAGTTGCCTTTTTTGAGCCTTTAAGCTGATCCTAATCCCTCCATAATTACAATAAAAATCACACCAGCAGTAAAATCATGGAATTCCAGGATGATTTGGGATTAAAGAGAAGTTAAAGCTCATCCAGTTCCAACTTGGACGCTTTTCCAAGGCTGCTCTGTCCAGCCTGGCCTTGGGCACTTCCAGGGATGGAGCAGCCACGAATTCTCTGGGAATTCTCTTTTTGTTTTTGGCAAAATTCCATGAATTGTGGATAATTTGGATCATTTGGGGCAGGAAGAGCAGCTTTTGGATCAAACATGGATGGATTTGCCCTGAGGTTGGTGGAAATTAAGGAAGGGAATGGAAGAACCTTGGAAATCTTTGGAAGGAGTTAATCCAAAGGAAATCCGGGAAAAAACGCCCAAAAATTTGGGATTTCAGGCCGTGTGCAGGGATTTGTGTTTGGGGGTGGTGATCAAGGCATCTCCAGCTGATTAAAACCTTCTCTCCCATTAATTTTATCTTCTCTCATCCTCAACTGGGAATTTTTAACCTTTAAATTTGGGTTTTTTTGTTGCTGAGGGAGCAGAGATTTGGATGGGCTCGTGTTGGAGCCGTCAACTGGGAAAATCCAGGATAATCTGGTGGAATATTGCAAAATTCCATGAATTGTGGATAATTTGGATCATTTTGGGCAGGAAGAGCAGCTTTTGGATCAAACACGGATGGATTTGCCTTGAGGTTGGTGGAAATTAAGGGAGGGAATGGAAGAGCCTTGGAAATCTTTGGAAGGAGTTAATCCAAAGGAAATCCGGGAATAAACGCACAAAAATTTGGGATTTCAGGCCGTGTGCAGGGATTTGTGTTTGGGGGATTTGCTAATTCCGGATTAGGACACAGGATGGGATTTTTGGGATGAAATTGCTCCCTGTGAGGGAGCTGGGATGGAATTCCCAGAGAATTTGTGGCTTCCCCACGCCTGGAAGTGCCCAGGGCCAAGCTTGGCGCCCCCTGGGATGCTGGGATGGATCCTGCCCCCATTTCCAGCTGGGATGGATCCTTCCTGGATGGAAAAATCCCTGGAGCAGCCTCGGAACATAAAATCATTTCCCTTCCCATCCCCTGCACTCCCAAAAACCACAAAAAGGCACCTCAGGGCTGAGCTTAAGCCTGAAAAGCCTCCCCTAAAACCAGATTTTAGTCTAAAATCAGCACAAAGCACTCAAGGAGTTCCGGCCTGGGGATCATCAATGTCCAAATATCGAATCGAATTCACAGGTGGGAGAAATCCTGGATTTTTATTTGTTTTCCTCTACCTGACTCATCTTCCCCCGGGAATCATTTCCAAGATGCTGATTTTTAGTGTTTTATTAATGAGGACAAGACAGCTCGGGGGTATTTATTTAAAATTCTGAGAGGAAAAACAGAGGGAAAATGAAGATTTGGGGTGAAAAATAAAATAAAGTAAAGTAAAGTAAAGTAAAATAAAATTAAATAAAATAAAGTAAAATAAAGTAAAATAAAGTAAAATAAAGTAAATTAAAGTAAAATAAAATAAAGTAAAATTAAATAAAGTAAAATAAAGTAAAATAAAATAAAATAAAGTAAAATAAAATAAATAAAGTAAATATAAAATAAAGTAAAATAAAATATAAAATAAATGAATAAAGTAATGAATAAGTAAATTAAATAAAGTAATAATTAAAATAAAGTAAAATAAAATAAAGTAAAATAAAGGTTTAAATAAAATTAAAATAAAATAACATAAAATAAAGTAAATAAAGTAAAATAAATAAAATAAAATAAATGAATAAAGTAAAATAAGTAAAATTAGAACATAAAATAAAAAATAAAATAAAGTAAAATAAAATAAAATAAAATAAAATAAAGTAAAATAAAATAAAGTAAAATAAAATAAAGTAAAATAAAGTAAAATAAAGTAAAATAAAATAAAATAAAGTAAAATAAAATAAAATAAAATAAAATAAAGTAAAATAAAATAAAGTAAAATAAAATTAACTTAAATTAAATTGAATTGAATTGAGAAACCCCCAGCTCTGCCTCATCTTTGAATCAAAGCTGAATTCTGAATTAATCTGAGCAGAACGAATTCGAGCCCGTGCAAAGAAAAGGGGGGGGAAAGAGAGAGAAAAAATTGACTTTTTATGTAAAGATTGAGCTGAAAATAAAAACTCTGCACGTCTTAATCAAGAGGAATCCGCAGGGGGACGGTTTTGGGGTCAGGGAAGGCAGATGGCTCTGCCTGGTGCCAGCTGGTGCAGCCTGGAGGAGGAATTACAGGGAGAGGTGGATTGGTTTGGAGTGGTTAAATTCCAAATTCTGTGCGTTCGGAGCTTTTGGAATGGGAGTTGAGAGGCCAGGAAAGCTGGGATTTGGGAATGTTGTGGTTTGAATTTCAGCAATCCCTCAGCCAGCACCAGGATTTTCCTTTGTAAGAAAATATTCCCTCAAAAAAATATTCCCTCAAAAGATATTCCCTCAAAAAATATTCCCTCAAAAAATATTCCTTCATCAAAAAATATTCCCTCAAAAAATATTCCTTCATCAAAAAATATTCCTGCATCATAAAATATTCCCTCTAAAAATATTCCCTCAAAAAATATTCCTTCATCAAAAAATATTCCTGCATCATAAAATATTCCCTCTAAAAATATTCCCTCAAAAAATATTCCTTCATCAAAAAATATTCCTGCATCATAAAATATTCCCTCATAAAAAAATTCCTTCATAAAAAAATATTCCTTTATAATGAAATAATTCCTTCATAATAAAAGATTCCTTCGTAATAAAACAATTCCTTCATCAAAAATATTCCCTCATAATAAAATATTCCCTCAAAAAATATTCCCTCATAATAAAATATTCCTTCATAATAAAATCATTCCTTCATAATAAAATAATTCCTTCATAATGAAATTATTCCTTCATAATTAAATATTCCTTCATCATAAAATATTCCCTCATCAAAAAATTTCATTAAAAAATTTCTTCATAAAAAAAAATTCTTCATAAAAAATATTTCCTCATAAAAAAAATTCCTTTGTAATAAAAAAATTCCTTTATAATAAAATATTCCTTCATAATAAAATAATTCCTTCATAATAAAATAATTCCTTCATAATTAAATAATTTCTTCATAATAAAATATTCCCTCATAAAAAAATTCCTTCAAAATAAAATATTCCTTCCAAATAAAATATTCCCTCATCAAAAAATATTCCTTTATAATAAGATATTCCTTAATAATAAAATAATTCCTTAATAATAAAATACTGCCCCATTAAAAAATTCCTTAATAATAAAATATTCCTTCATAATAAAATAATTCCTTCATAATAAAATAATTCCTTCATAATAAAATATTCCTTTATAATAAAATAATTCCTTCATAATAAAATAATCCCTTCATAATTAAATAATTTCTTCATAATAAAATATTCCCTCATAAAAAAATTCCTTCATAATAAAATATTTCTTCATAATAAAATAATTCCTTCATAATAAAATAATTCCTTCATAATTAAATAATTCCTTCATTATTAAATAATTCCTTCATTATTAAATAATTCCTTCATAATAAAATATTCCCTCATTAAAAAATTCCTTCAAAATAAAATATTCCTTCAAAATAAAACATTCCTTCATCAAAAAATATTCCCTCATCAAAAAAATTCCTTCATAATAAAATATTCCTTTATAATAAGAGATTCCTTAATAATAAAATAATTCCTTAATAATAAAATATTCCCCCATTTAAAAATTCCTTCATAATAAAATATTTCTTCATAATAAAATGATTCCTTCATAATTAAATAATTCCTTCATAATAAAATATTCCTTTTAATAAGATATTCCTTCACAATAAAATATTCCTTTATAATAAGATATTCCTTAATAATAAAATAATTCCTAGATAATAAAATATTCCCTCATTAAAAAAAGAAAATTCCTTCATCATAAAATATTCCCTCGTAAAAAAATTCCTTCAAAATAAAATATTCCCTCATCAAAAAATATTCCCTCATCAAAAAAATTCCTTCATAATAAAATATTCCTTCATAATAAAATATTCATAATAAGATATTCCTTCATAATAAAAAAATTCCTTCATAATAAAAAAATTCCTTCATAATCAAATATTCCTTCATAATAAATATTCTTCATCATAAAATATTCCTTCCTAATAAAACAATTCTTTCATAAAAAGGTTATAAAGTTTGACCTCAGATTTCGGGTTTCCTGCTTTTTTTGGTGCAAAAACCAAACCAAAAAAATTTCTAAAAATGAATAAAAATTTTAAAAAATATAAATAACATTTGGCTGCTCAAAAAGCGGGGATGGCCTGGCCAGGATGTGCTTTTTGGGTTGGAAAATCGGCTTTTCCCTGCTTTTTCCTGGTGGTTGGTGGTGCTTCCAGTTGGAGAAAACCACACCAGAGGGAGAAGACAAGGAATAAATCCGGAATAATTCAGCACCAAGGAGCAGCTGTCGGGAATGTTTGTTCTTCCTGGCCTGGCTGCACTTCCCTGCTTTATTTTGGGGCATTTTGGTGAGTTTAGAGGAAGCTCCGATGGTTTTTATGGATCTGAGACACCTCCCACCATCCCAGGCTGCTCCAACCTTTCCTTGGACACTTCCAGTCCATTTTCCCCCTTATTTTCCCCTTTTCCTCCTTTCTTTTTTCCCCTCTTTTCCCTCTTTTTTCCTCCTTTCCCCCCTTATTCTTCCCTTTTCGTCCTTTGTTTTTTCCCTCCTTTCCCCCTTTATTTTCCCCTTTTCCTCCCTTCTTTTTCCCCTCCTTTTCCCTCTTTTTTCCTCCTTTCCCCCCCTCTTATTTTCCCCTTTTCCTCCTTTTTTTCCCCTCTTTTCTCTCTTTTTTTCCTCCCTTCCCCCTCTTATTTCCCCCTTTCCCTCCTTTATTTTTTCCCCTCCTTTTCCCTCTTTTTTCCTCCTTTTCCCCCTTATTTTCCCCCTTTTCCTCCCTTCTTTTTTCCCTCCTTTTCCCCTCTTTTCCCTCTTTTTTCCTCCTTTCCCCCCTTATTTCCCCCTTTTCCTCCCTTCTTTTTCCCCTCATTTTTCTTCCTTTTTCCCCCTCCTTTCCCCCACAACATCTCCAGGAATTCCCGCCCTGGGATCACCAGAACCCGTGGTTTATTGGCGATATCCCACACCTTCATCCCATTTTCTCCCGACGTTAAAAGCGCATCCACCCAAACCGCTTCCAGCTCCACCAGCTGAGCACAGCGTGAAGGATTTCCCGTGGTTTATTCGGTCGGTTTGGGGGTTCATCTTTACCTCCAATAAACCACCCGCCGCGCGTGAAGGATTTCCCGTGGTTTATTCGGTCGGTTTGGGGGTTCATCTTTACCTCCAATAAACCACCCGCCGCGCGTGAAGGATTTCCCGTGGTTTATTCCGTCGGTTTGGGGGTTCATCTTTACCTCCAATAAACCACCCGCCGCTTTCGCATTCCGTGATGGAGACACAACAACTTCTCCCTTCCTGTGACGATTTTACGGGACTCCTCCTCCCGCTGCCGTAACCAAAATTCATATTTTTATGGAGCAGCTATTCCCATTTTTGTGGAGCGGATGGATGAGGTGCAGTGATAAATGGATTGATAAATCACGGATTGATAAAACATGGATTGGTAAAACACCTCCAGAGCCCTTCAGCCCGGGGGATTATTTACCATCTTTCCATGGAAATA